>JAPFFA010000004.1:19182714-19193397 GCA_026153275.1 Sciades herzbergii | reverse complement strand
ATCCATGAGAGGATAAATACCTGATACTCCCTACCAGTCAGACAGAACTGAAGAAGCCTTTTGGATGAGAGGTGAAACATTTTCAAGAATCTTCAAGCAAGTCCAGTTGCTCTCTTACCACCCACAGTTTGAAACATTTTAGTTTGTGTAATGAGTCTATAATGTATAACATTTTTCACTTTCTTAAATAACTGATGGAAAATATTGAACTTTTTCACAATATTCAAATTTTTTGAGATGCACTAGTACCATCAATAGATACATCTTCATATTGATTCAGTAAGTCAGGGACTAAAAGTACAATCTGTCTAAAACCCTGTTCTAACACTTTTTTTTTTTTTTTTTTATAAAAAAAAAAAAAAGAGTGCTAATTTAAATACTACTCCATGAAGGAGATCTTTAGACATTAGTTCGAAGCCTGCCAGTGGCTGGACCTGGAGATGGTTGAAAAGTTGTGCAGCTGCATTTTGGATCAGGTGCAGAGGCAGACCTGCAAGGAGTTAGTTGCAGTAGTCCAGTCTCAAAATAATAAGGAACTGAACAAGCACCAAAGTGGCTTCTGTGGATAGAAATAGATGAATCCTTATGATTTTGTAAAGGAGAAACCGGCATGAGCGTGTCAGTTTAGCAGTGGCAGAGGAGGACAGTTGATTTGTCTGTGGTTACCTCAAGGTTGCATGCAGTGACGGAAGCTGAGAGTTGTCCAGGGATATTACAAGAGCCTGACATGGGGATATAGCTTCTGGAATGAACAGTTCAGTTTTGCTGGATGTAAGGTTCAGCTGATGAGCGGCCATCCATGATGAAATGTCTGCCAGACATGTTGAGATCTGAGTAGAAACGTGTCTGATGGTGGAAAGGAGAGGACAGATATGAAACCTCACCAAGAGATTGAGTATAGAAGAACAGAAGTGGACCAAGCACTGAGTCTTGTGGGACCTTAGTGGAGAGTCTGCAAGAAGCAGATGTGGATCTGATCCATGTCACCTGATATGCCCATCCCTCCAGAAAGAAAGCAAATCATTGCCCTGGTGTGCCATGAATTCCAGGACTCCTGGGAATGGGTAAAAGAGTCTTGTGATTTCACTGTCAAATGCTGCTGCTAGGTCAGTGAGGATGCGGACCGACAGTTTAGCTGATCTAGCAGCATGGAGCTTCTTGGTGACAGCCACAAGGGCAGTTTCTGTGGACTGTGCTGCTTTGGACAGTAGATTGTGCATGTAAGGATTTTAGAAAGAAGAGAGAAGTGATCCCGGTCAGTAGTTGAATGTCTTGGGGACCCAGAGTGGGATTCTTCAGGATGGGGAAAAAACCCTGCTGTTTTGAATGCAATTGTACATGACCAGATGTTATTGGGTCATTAATGACGGTACCAATGAAGGGGAGGAAGTCTTGTGAGATGGTTTGGAGCATTGTGGAAGGAATGTGATTCAGTGGGCAGGTGGTGAGATTGCAGGACACGATCTCTTCTGTTAATCCTGTGAAGAAAAATTGTCATAGAAAAAGAAGGGAATTATTGAAAATGTAATGTGGGAGGGAAGGTCTGGAAGATTTTTTTCCTTAATCTTTCCACCAAAAAAGGTCAAGGAGGATGGTGAATGGGGAGCTGATGGATTGAGAAGTGAAGAAAAGGCTTTATGGAGCTTGCAATGATCTTGTGCAGAACCTTCCAGCTTTTCCTTGTAAAAGGCAGTTTTAGCAGAAGTTACATCAGATGAGAACTTGGACAGGAGAGGGTGGTATGAAATGAGATCGGTGTCAAATTGTGATTTTCCTCCTTTTTTTTTTTCCTCTGCTGCTCTTAATTCTCTCCGATTGCTGTGCTACACATCAGGTAGCCAAGGAACTTTGCAAGAAAGCTTCCTGGGTTTAGAAGATAATGGGCAGAGAAGGTCTATGGATGAGGATAGTGGAGAGAGGAAAGTGTCTGTGGCTAACTCCAGTGGTAGAGAGGAAAATGAGTCAGGGTATGGAAAGCATGATGGAGTGCAGGAAGCTGCAGAGAAAAGGAAGGCTGAATGGAGGTTTCAGCATGTGGGAGCGGGGTATTGGTAGCTGATGTTAAGCAGGACAGAGAAGGTGATGAAGGGTATCAAATGATTATCAGAGATGTGGAGTTGGGTAGCACTCTTCTGGAGAAGAGCAACTGAAGACGAGGTCCAGGACATTTTCTACCTTGTATGTAGGAGCCAGCTGTTGAATTTCATGGAAAAGCAATGGGGAAGAGAGGGAAGGCAAGAAGACTGGAGGGTTGCATGGCAGTGCACAACATTCTGTGGCTTTTTTGGGAGGTATTTTCATTGATGGAGCAGTAATTAAAATATCTGGTCATATTTGTGTCTGAAATGTCAGTAGCTCTATATTAATTTATTATTCATAAAACAGTTGTATAATAGTGTATCCCACTGGCAATCATGTTGTACTGAGTATCAGCATGGCTCTGATTACTTGCAGCCATGCTGATATTCACTACAACAGTGTTGCTGTTCCTGCAATTTTGCTTAATTCACTTTCAGGGTAGCACTATGACTGAAGTTTGCTCCAGCTGTGGGAGTATATTTAGGCTCATTTAATATTCAAATGATTCAGATGCAGCATTAGGTGGTTTGACAACCAATGCCGCAAACTGGCTTCTGTAAGAAACGCATGCAACCATGTGCATATCATATTAACTATTATGCTTTAAAATTTGTGAAACATTGGAAAGACCCCCCCCCAAATAAACAAATAGAAAGAAATAAAATAAATCCATGCATAGTATCAGTCAAAAGTTTGGCTACAGTTACTGTAAATGAGTGTATCCAAACTTTTTTCACTGGTCCTGTATGTTGTGTGTTTTTAGTGACTCGGATGTGGGCCAAAACAACAGACTTTTGGGTAAAGCTGGTTTGGGAAGCAAGTCAAGCACCTCAGAGGACACTTCATCTAGCTCAGAGTCTGATTCTGACTCCCCAACTAAACAGACAGCAAAAAATGCACCCAAACCAGTCAAGAAGGTAAGAGAGTTGAGACTGGTTAGCTAGTAATACATTTTGCATTATTATAATTATCCCCTCTTAATGACTAAAACATGATATTGACTTGGTTTTGACCTCTTATTTTTCAGTAAACAAGAATCAACTGTTGTCTTGTAGAACGATGTACTTTTGTTTCAAGAATATAATTTTGCAAAACTACATTTATTGTATAAAATTGATTACAGTAGTGGCCTCAGAATTCTTGAACCCGTTCCAAGTTGCTTTATACATTATCTAAAGACAAAATTGCATTGCATGATCTTTGTGCATTTCTATCTCTCATAAAGTTGCATTTCACATTTTAAGCTATTTTCTTCATTCTTTCTTAGTTGGAAGAGCAACCTAAAAAAGCAAAAGAGATTTCTCTCTTGGATCTGGATGACTGTAAGTTTCTAGGAGTCCTGGAGTAAAAATTTTTTTTAAATTATTAATTCTACAATTAAGTCTCTCTGTCACTTTAGCAACACCTGTACCCTCTGTTCAGTCATGTACTTGTTCAATCGTGCTGATCTCCTAGGCTTGTACAGAAGCTAATTTCTGCTGTTAAGTATGGTGGAGGATCTCTGATGTGGGGATATTTTCTTCCATAGGTTCTGGCAATGTGATTAGGATATAAGGCATTATGGAGTCTATTCATTAATTTTCCTTCCATCCTATTCCCCTACAGTGGGAATAGGGTGTGAAGGCCAGACTTCTCTATCCTTGGACACAATTACAGCCTCTCTTTTTGAAATCCTGAGATGTTCCCAAACCAGCTGTAATCTGTTCTCTGTAGTGGGTCCCGATATGTCTCTGGGTTTTTATCCAGTAGGTTGCATCTGCTATAGCTCTAGCAGGAGGCTACCAGAGAGCATCCTTATAAAGTACTTAATCCACCTAAACTCGTCTTTTACCTGCAGCAGCAGCTCTGTTCCGAGGCGCGCTCAGATTGTCGACCTCCTCACCCTGTCATGGAGATTAAGTCAAGCTAATTTCTGCCATCTGTATTTACCATGTTATTTTTGTCCCTACCCACAGTTTGAGAGCATGGGTGAGGAGAGGGTCAAAGACTGTCCAGTAAACTGATAGCATTGAGGTGCTGATTTTCATGTCTCATGCTTCATACTCAGCAGTGAAACGAGTGTTCTGTTGTCTGTACCAAGAGAACATTATCTACAAATAAGTTATGTTTTGTCCCATATTATATTTTGACATCTCTTCAGTCTTGACTCCAACTGAGGTCACACTGCAGACCTAGAGAACCCATACTTCTGCAATAACTCCCACAACATGTATCAAGGCACATGATCAAAGTGAGGGAGAGAGTGAGACCTTCTCTCCTCCTTCTTAATACCACAGCAGATCATCCTTCCCAAGTTTATGGCCCGCATAGGTTTTTACACCGGATGCCCTCCCTGATGCAACCCTCCCCAATCTGTCTGGGCTTGGGACCAGCACTAAGTATGCACTGGCCTGTGCAACCCCAGTGGTTGGGTATTTTTACCTAATCTGCATCTCTTTGAACTGTGGGAGAAAAGCGGAGCACCTGGAGGAAATCCACACAGACATGGGGAGAACATACAAATTATACACAGAAAGGCTCCTGTCGAACCCGGAACCTTCTTGCTGTGAGGTGGCGGTGCTAGCCACTGCACCACCCTGGTGCTGATCAGAGCTTCTAAAAATACAGCTCTGGAAAAAATTAAGAGACCACTGCAAAATTCAGTTTCTCTGGTTTTACTATTTCTAGGTATGCATTTGAGGAACATGAGCATTTTTGTTTTATTCCATAAACTACATAGACAACCTTTATTGTCATTCAGTATGCAACAAGTGTACACAGAATGAAATTTCGTTGCAATTTGGCTCAGCATGGAATTAAATATAAAAGTGCATTAAAATGTGCAGCAGAAAAAATATTAAAGTGACCTGTGGAATTAGGAATTGTTCAAGTATAAATAAAAGTTTAGCGTTCAGTTTGATTTAGAGTTTGATTTGGAACTACTGACCCCCCCCCCCAACCCCACAAAAAAAAAATCACTTGGAGCATTTAATTGCAGAAAATTACAACTGGTCAAAATAAAGATGAAGTGTTTTCAGACCTTGAATAATGCATAGAAATAATGATTAATTTTCAACAGCACAATACTAATGTTTGAACTTGGGATGAGTTCAGAAATCAGTATTTGTTGGAATAACCCTGACATGTAATCACACCTTTCTTGCATCTTGGCATGCTCTCCACCAGTCTTTAACGTTGCCCTTGGATGACTTTATGCCATTCCTGGCACAAAAATTAAATCAGCTCAGTTTTGTTTCATGGCTTGTGATCATCCATCTTCCTCTTGACCACATTCTAGAGGTTTTCAATGTGGTTTAGGTCTGGAGACTGGGCTGGCCATGAGAGGGTCTTGATCTTGTTGTCCTCCATCCACACCTTGATTGACCTGACTGTGTGGCATGGAGCACTGTCCTGCTGGAAAACCCAATCCCCAGAGTTGGGGAACATTGTCGGAGCAGAAGGAAGCAAGTTTTCTTCCAGGATTGGCTTGATTCATGTGTCTTTCACAAACAAAAATGTGCCCCATTCCAGCCTTGCTGAAGCACCCCAGATCACCAATCCTCCACCAAATTTTACAATGGGTGCAAGACACTGTGGCTTGTAGGCCTCTCCAAGTCTCTGCCTAACCATTAGATGACCAAGTGATGGGGGGGGGAACTGAAAATTGGACTCCTCAGAAAAAAATGACTTTACTCCAGTCCTCTACAGTCCAGTTCTATATGGTCCAGTCCTTACGGTCTTTAGCAAATTTTATCCTGGCTCTTCTTTTGCTTTTCATTGATGAAGGGCTTTTTTTCTAGCTTTGCATGACTTCAACCCCACCCAGAGGAGCCTGTTTTGAACCGTTCTTGCCATGCACTTGACCCCAGCTGCCATTTGCCGTTCTTTTTGTAGGTCACTTGATGTCATCCTATGGTTGTTGAGTGACATTCGAAGGAGTTGATGATCATCCCGGTCAGTGGAGAGTCATTTTCGCCCTCTGCCAGTGTGTAACTTTGTCCCCAATGTCTGCTGCTTGACCTTGTTCTTATGAACTGCGTCTTTTGAAATTTTGAGGATGGAAGCAACCTGACACTCACTGTATTCCTCTGCCAGTAAAGCCAGAACTGAACCCTTCTTTTTCTCATTCAACTTTTTCTTTTTAGCTCTTTTGGCATGATGAAGTAGGTATTTTTGTGTTCCAATTAAATTTAAGGTACTACTACCACTGTTTTTGCCATCCAAACTGGTCCTATTGCAAGAAGATAATGACCACAACAGTGTTTTTTATGCTTCTCCTTGTTAAATAAGATTTGGTTCAGGTGATCACCTAATAAGTACCTCATTAAGTAAAATGAAGTGTGCTTGTGTTGGAATTCCAGCACAGACACTGGAATGAAATGGCTGCCATACATAGAGATGCTTATTTAAGAAAAAATTGAAGTGGGTCCCCCGCCCCCCAGAGCTGTATATAAAGCACATTTAGACTGGATTAGCATATTAGGATTAAAGAGCTGGTCTGCTATCCCATGGCTTGTAGAGAACCTATGTTTCTCCTGCCTTTTAGAGTCTTCTCTCTGGAACCCTAGCATAATTGTTTCCTGTGCATGCTCCCTCCTTCCCCTTGCCTATAATTGGAACACACTTAAAAAGTACAACTCAACAACAGGCTTTAGTGGGGCTGTCTGTACTAGCAGCAAGTCTAGTCCTTCTTGTTAATACCTCAAATACCCTTAAAATATGGTTCTATATAATAACAGGGTGGAAGCTATTGAAAGACAATTTCAGATTTTTGACTTTGCTGTGACCTTGGCCCTGTTTAGATCACTTGCACTGTCTAAGCAGTTCATGTGCTGGTAACAATAATATAAATCAGAAGGAAGGGTGGACGAATGGACAGATGCAATGACGTCCCCAAAACATAAAGCTTAAAAATACTGCCCATCATCCCAGTTTGCTAATGCCTGATCTCCATGCAACACTGAAGGTGTGCTACGAATACAGTCCCAGTCTTTTTCTGTAGAGCCTTCAGTATACCTGTGCAGAACTTATGCACTCATGCAGTTTTGCTGCTATAAAGGTTTATAACTACCAGAGATAAATCAACCACAGAGATGTACTCAAGCACCAGAGATTTCTCCTGAAGGCTTGGCATTTTCACTGGGTTGAGTAATTCCTTAAAGTGCTGCTTCCATCAAAATAGTATCCCTAATTAGATTTTTTTTTTTTTGAGTGGGGAAAATAAATTGATTGATTCATTTTATACAGTTTCTTTTTTTCATTTATTCTGAAGGGAACCAGTAATTATGGAGGGTATTTATTTTTATTTTTTTGTGTACGCCTTTATGAATAATTAGCATATTTGTGTATTTATGAAAATTTATTTTTTGTAGTTTCACCCATTGGAATTACCACACCCAAGAGCTCCATCCTCCCCCCAAGCATTTTGTCTGATCTACAAGGCCTCTCACTTTCTGCCTCCTCCACCCCTGCCATCCAGGTGTGTTCATATTTGTTTTCCTTTATACAATTGCCTGCATTTTCTGCTCTTGTCTCTTGAGGATGTTTTTTTTTTTTTCTGGTGCTAGAAGTGAGTGAGTGTGAGATTGTTGACCTTTTTGAGTGTGAAGGTGATTTCCTTTCCCATGAGAAGTGGTTAAGAGAAAGTGTGTGAGTGTCCTGGAAAGGAATATGTCTCTTAAAGATGGAATGGAGTGGAATTCCTTAATCCATTTTTGTCTATTTTCTGCCTTTTCGTCTCTAACAAAAATGGAGCTACAGCAAGCGAATCTCTGTAGCTCCTGCTTTGTTACTTACACACACACACACACACACACACACACACACACACACACACACATGGAGCATGCTTTCCCTTGTCAGTCTGTTTGCTGAATTTGAATTAGATTGAAATTGATTTTTTTTTTTTTTCATTTGGTCTGATTCAGTTTCACGCTGCATAAACCAGAAAACAAAAGCATTTGCTGCCTCCAAAAAAGAAAAGAGAAAATTTGAGTGACATGTGTAAAGGGGTGGGCATAGAAACATGAATTTCTTTCATTCATATGTGACAAATATAGCCATGGAAAGTATAAACAAACCTTTTGTGTATCCATAAAATCGGATGTCGATCAAGAATGTCATGGAGAACAGACAGCTGGTTGATTTTCAGCCTCTTGATGAAAATGTTAAATTCAGTGTATTCTAACTCATAACACTGTTATGAATTCATCCTAATGTTTGCTTTCACAGTCCAAAGGTGGTAGTGCGCCCCCCCCCCCATCTGTTATGACTCATGTCATTCACATGGTAATACGTTTATATTTGTTGTGTTAGTCGTTTTTATCTGATAATGAGCAACACGTGAACTGAGCATTGGTTGCGTTTGAACTTTCTTTTTGAGCCCAGATTTCATATGCAGTTAAAAAAAAAAATTAAATTGTTTGCTGTTTGCCAACTATACACTAGCTTGTGTCATCATTGGTCTTTATATGCTTAAGCTTGTCTGTATTTGGCCCATATTTCTCAGCTGTCTATCCCAGAATCTCTACAGAGAATAGCCCCCAAGCATAACTACATCACTTGTTTACCACAATGCATTACGGAGATAGCTGGGGTTGGTAGTTGAGCGATATTATGGATGTCAGATTAATTTTACATGAGAGCAATGTGAGAGGAGTGATTTTGCCATGCTCGGTCATGGAAGACAATGAAATTGGTGATTTAAAGAGGTGGATAACATGTCAAGGGTTTACAGCAGGAAAATCGGAATCCAAATCAAGCTTGGTGAGAAGGTAAGAGTCTAGACCGAGTCTACCACACTGTACAGCATTTAAATCTCAATGTCTTATTTCTGAGGGCATATATTGCACCAGCTAAACTTTTATCAAGAAAACAAATCTATCTGAATATCGGGAATTGGCATGGAGCAGCGCTCTCACGGGGGATTCGTGGGTGAATAACGGTCCGAGTCATTACTTAAATAAAACTTGATATCAGGAAACATTACAAAAAAATACCTTTGGAAACCTGCTGATCTGCCATATGTTCAGTATAAATGCATTTTCTTCAATAAGTTCTGCTAGTGAGGTACACTGAACATTATACATGCCCAAAAGAGAACCCTTCATGGTTTGGGAGTTTTATTGGTCGGACAGGTTCACTCGGCTGCCGAGTACTTCAGCACATTGAGAGGCAAAGGCTGAAGAATTCTTCTTTGTTTTATAGGCTTTGGAATATTGCTAGTTTCAGACGATGAACAGTGTTATAATCTTCTATAACCAAAGGCCATTCTGCAGATCATAGAAATATTGCTGAGTCACAGTTTAAGTACATCTTTTTCCTGCCACAGAAATGTAAGTTGCAAACACTTTCGATTCAGTTCAAAGATTTTCATTGCGGATTAAACTTATCCATTTCTTTCTTCTCGACTGGCAGCTGATGAAGGCTCAAACTAGGTATCCTCTTTGTGGAGACATAGTAAGGCACACGGCAATTCACTTTAGGCATGGTTAAAACCGGTTAGACAGAGTGTTTTTTGAGTGTTTAACAAAGGCGAAAGTAAACAGTACGGTGGTGCTGACCCCGGGTATCACCCATAATGCATTGCGGTAAACAAGCAATGATGTAGTTATGGGTTAGGGTCATTCCCTGCCCTGTCCCATTCATCTCTCAAACATCCCCAGGTTAGCAGAGTTGCCTGTGTTACCATGAGAGTGCCAACAGGGGGAATTGGGGGGGGGGGGGGCAGAATGTAGGCTAGTCCACAGCTGCTCAATTGATTGCTTCATCAGGATTGCTGTGCTGCTGTAGGTTGTTGGGAACTGGTCATTAGAATACTCCCCACAAGGCTTGGCTACAATCTAATCAGAGCTGGACTAAAGAATGAACTGGCTGATTTCAAGTTAGTGCTATGCATAAATACATTATAGGCCTTTAGAATCTTGGTCACAGGGGATAAACTTAATTTTTGTTACACACATGCACATTCTTCCATGTCGAAAAGGAGACCTATGCAGAAAGTCTTCTGTAATTAGTTGTACTCTAAATCATATTCATAGATAAAAATATTTTGGTAATTTACCAGTTTATGCACTTGGGGCATGCTTTTATACGAAAGATAAGTGATGGGACACTGGAGGTAAAGTGGAGAGGCTTTACCACCCCAAAGCTAATTATTTAACTGGAACAGCACACCCAAAAGTGGTGTGTGCCGCCCGTGTCACAACCATTTCCTATTTGTTCTTTTATTTATTAAAGAACGACATTATATATTTTTCCAATTATAGTTGTGTTTAATGTTGTGGAACATCCAGGGAAGGGAAAAAAAAAAAAAAAAACATTTAACAGCACTAGCCTCCCATTTTTCTTGAACAGCAAAAAAAAAAAAAGCTGTCTTGTGCTGACAAACTTAAAGGAATATCTTTAACTCTGACACTTACAAAGTGATGACACTGCACACTCCAAATGTTAGATAAATGTCAAGAAGTGATGTTTAAAAGAAGCATGCAAGTACAAACCTATGACTGTGAGAGCCGTATCTCATCTCGTCTCATTTTCTTCCGCTTACCCGGGGCCGGGTCGCGGAGGCAGCAGTCTGAGCATGGAAGCCCAAACTTCCCTCTCCCCAGACACCTCGGCCAGCTC
>JAPFFA010000004.1:19139071-19149498 GCA_026153275.1 Sciades herzbergii | reverse complement strand
AAGGCTTCTTCAGTTCTGTCTGACTAGTGGGGAGTTCCAGGTATTTATCCTCTAGTGGACCAAAAGCAACCCTAAGGCGAGTCATTGAGGTCACATGGGTCGTTGACCTTCTCCTTCATCCTGTAAGTGTTTGGGTAGTATCTCACTCGGCTGCGACAGCCTGTGACTAGTTGGAGACACAATTGCGATAAAATATGTGAATTAGCGACAATTTTCACTTGGAATCACACTGAATTTATATTCGCACATTTTATCGCAATTGTTGCGTCTCCAACTAGTCGCAGGCTGTTGCAGCCCTGTGAGATACACTCGCACTTCCTGTCTCACAGAAACTGACTTGAGAAGTCTTCGTGACGGCTTTGCGACACCAGCGACACATTTATGGCTATTTTGTCGCACTAATTTTTTGAACATGTTCAAAATTTCAGCGACGAAGGAGCAGCACTTTGCGACTCATGCGAGGAAATTGAGAAGACCCACGAATGTTTCAAGACACTTTTGAAACTCTCTCGCGAATGACGTTCACAATTTGTCACAAGCTGTCGTAGCCCAGTGAGATACTGGCTTTAGGGAGATCTGTGGGTCGTTGGCTCTCTCTGCCATCATGTAAGTCATTGAAGTCAGCTGAGTCTTGGTGTGGATGTGTATTCAGTTTTCTGGGAAGTGTGCCCAGAACTGCATTGTAGGTGGTTAAGTGGTGTCTCAGCCCACCCCTCCTCTGTTCAGTGATGGTCATTCCAGGTTGATAAAGCTGGCTTCTTTTACTCCTCTTTCAAGCTACCTGTCTTCTGTAGATAAAATGGGTATGTTGCAGTCCTGAAATGAAGGAATTTTGTACGGATCATAACCACTAATAAACTCTAATTTCCGCATATATCTATCCTTTGCTTCTTTGCCTTAGATTATCCAAGTAATTCAGTAGTAACTTTTTAGCTGTAGTTTTCTTCAATCTACAGACTTCTGATATCTTCGATATCGCTTGTCTTCAGTATGTAGTCAGTCAAGTTTATTGCATCCATATCGATGGAAATTACATTGCATACGCCCACCGTCATGCCCACGTAATAAAATAAAACTAGCCGCTGTTGAGAGTATACACATGCATCTGTGCCTATAGTTACAGGCACTGATATAATACAAATAACATTAAGTTAACACCGCAATATAATAAGTTAACATTAAACACACAGGCATGCAGCTAAAAGAGTTCTACAAAGGTGTGTTTAAAGTGCTCATTATGCCGTCTAACCGCAGTAAACAAAGTTACCTTGTCTCTCAGGACAAGGGTAGCAGTGGTCGCTAACCTAAGTGTGATGTCCGTGCAAGGGATGTATTGGTGAAGAAGGCTGGGCAAGAAATGTGTGGAATAATAATAATTAGTAATAAAACTTAAGAAGCTTACACTATTGCACTACAATAGCTAACTCAAAGCATGTCTACTCACCTGAAAATATGTATTTGTATTCCTTGAGGGTAATATTTTGCATATATTGTTTAAATCAATCTCTACCTCTTATGTTCACATTTGAAAGCGAGCCACTCTGAGGAGTACCAATCACTAGTTTGGTGCATCATTTACACACTTTCATAAACATCATTCAACTAGTGCAATACTAATGTACATAAGGGGTCGTGTAGTGTGATGTGACATGTCTGCAGTAGACTGGCCAAGCCAGAACTGAGCCTCATATCACTCGTGTACAGATCTAGAAAGTTTTTGTACCAGGTTGCCTATTGTTTGAAATTTGAGAAAAAAATTGCATGTATCTAAACTGAAGAAAATGACCCGTTTTACATATTGCACTGCAACCCTGCTATAACAAACTCTCATACTATGAACTTTTGCATATGACAAACTAACTTGGTTTCTCCTGCCTTTAGTGACTGTGTTGAAGTCATCAAAAAAAAAAATCAATCTTGTCCATGCACGTTGGTGCTCAGAGCATGTGGTGCATGCAGCACCATTAGGACTAATTGCTATGCACTTGCTCCAGATTAAAGCGCAATCACAGCGCGAACTTATCAGCACTGTCTAAATACACAGACTTGAAAGTATACAGTGTTACCTAGTGTCTCACATTACCAAGTCTTGTATCTGTATATTGCCTTTTTGGTTTTGACTTTTTTGTGAATTTGGACTCTGCCTCCGCCATTCTGTTTGTGCCTCACTTGACTATTGCCCGTTTCATGATCCTGTCTTTGTCTTTATATTTTTTAATCTTTTGCCTGCCTGCTTGAATAAACACACACTTCCTCCAATTATATCCATCATTCACCTGCTTACATGACACACTGAGCTATGTGCTCCTCTTACCACCAGAGACGAACAATAAGTAATCAAGTCCACATTCAAGTTAACAATACATGTTAATGCTATAAAACAAAGGCTTAACTAGCCTAGCTTGGGTGTCGATCACTAACAATTATCAAGAATGTTGATCAAAGGATTGATAAACTGATTAAATGACTGCTGATACCACTAAACTTAACACCTAGTTAAAGCTCACCGGCAGCGTTTTTATACGCCCTGCCCAGCCCTGTGGCATGACATATAAATGACCATCATTGGTGACTCACAACAAACAAATTAACTGAATGGCGAAGATTTAGAAAACCAAGCAAGTCAGTGGGTGGGCATTGACAATACACTGGTAACCATCATCATTTCTGGAACAGATGAAGAAATCATTGCCTCCTTTAGTGATCCTTTAACTTGGTCAGTGAACTGCAATAGTGACTTAGAAGGAGCAATTCATGATGATGAGAATGTGCCTAAAATTTTGCATATAGTTTGGTGTGACAAGTGGGTCCAATATCAGTATTACAATCTTTTTGGTATAACAAAATATTTGGATGTTCCCAAAGGAGTTCGTTATAACGGGGTTGCAGTGTACTTATAATTCTGATCTACTAGTTTGAGAAACTAGCAGAGCTCCCTTTACTGTCTCCATGCTGCTGCACCAGGATAAATGTGTCCGTTATTTTACAGATTGACATTTGTGCCAGGCAGGGATATTTTGGCTTTGAAATGCCTTCTATATTCCTTGTATGTAAACTGTTGTTCAAAGTTCCCCCTAGAATCAGTGTCGGGGCCCTGAAATGGCAAATCTTTGCCATGCTTTTTACTTTGTTCCTCATAATGTTGGCCATAGTTGAACTTTGTCAGTATTGGTTGAGCATGTTAAATGATGAACTGGTGTTGGAAGCAGGCAATGAGCAAGAGTCTTCTGACTGGATGTTGAGTCGAGCAAATCGGTGCAGGAGAAAGAAATGGAAGGTAGACAGAACAGGGAAACAATACTCAAGAAGTAAGAATATTTCATTTATCAACTTCTACTTAACTACCATAGATATTTGCATTTTATAGTATTTGGCAGATGTCCTTATCCAGAGCAACTTACAGAAGTGCCTTGTAATCTCTTATCAAAAAAACACATCTTCATGGTAGGTCAAGTACTAAGCATACCATCAGTGTAAAACCCAGTTGGGGAGCAGTGATGCCTGTCGTCTTTGAACCCTGAGAGACAGTGGGTCCAATCGAGTAATGTTATACTCAAGGGGTGTGGTGCAGAGTGGGGTGTGATAAGTGCCTTTTAAAGGTAAGTGGGCACTAGTTCGTATTTGGCTTTGTAGGCAAACTGCAGTGTTTGATATCTAATGCAGACAGATACCGGAAGCCACTGCAGTGAAGTAGTGTGGAAGAACTTAGTGTTTTGAAAATAAGTCATGCAGCTGTATTCTCGATTAGTTGCAGAGGTCAGATGGCATGCAGGGGCATACCTGCCAGGAGCAGGTTGCAGTAGTTCAGTCTTGAAATGGATTGAATAAGCACCGGAGTGGCTCCTGCAGTTATAGAGGGTGTTTCAAAAAAATTTATATTTGAGATGTAAATATCCCAGAAACTACATAGTCTAGGCAAATGAAATTGAAGAGACTTAATGTTGAGCAATAAGGTTTATTCCTCAAAATTTAAACGAGAAATTCAAAGGTATGTGGATTTCATGAACGACTTCATAAATTTTCAATATGCATGCCACACATGTCAAGTCGGTAGTCCATTCGCAAACATTTCCTCAGGACATGCCAAACTGTTGTCGGAGGAATCCGGGTCTCCAGGCTTGCTCTTCTTATGGACTTTTTGGGGCTTCGCGAGAGTTTTTCGCGAACCCGCTCAACCATCTCTTCCAGTGCTGGTGGTCGTCCAGATCCTTTTGCCTTCCACAGGCAGCCTTCCTCTTTGAACATTTTGTGCCATGTCCAAATCTGCATTGCAGTTGGTGCATTTTTAGAGAATTCTCTCATAAATGCACGCTGCACAGTCTTGTTCGACTGTGTTCAAGCGTACTCTGTAACACGCAAAACGCTTTTTCTTTTCCAGTGAATGCCATTTCTATACCTAAAAAGATGAAACATTAAACATAAAATTTTGACCCATTTCCACACATGCTGTTAAAATTTGAGGTTAATTGAATGAGAATTGGCAGAGTTATTAGATATATATATATTTTTTTTAAACACCCTGTATTTCTGCAATGAAATGGCTGAGTAGAGTACTTAAATGGATCAGATATGGTAAAAATGGTAACCAGACTAACAACTTTGTGTATTACCCAAAATGCCATTTGGCTGCCTGCCAATAGTGGTCCCAGTGGGACTGATTATGTAGTTTGTTCTTTAGCCTGTCCAGCTCTCTCAACTCATCTGTACATTTTGCTCAAATAGATCAGGTTCCAAAGCTTCAGATTTCAAATTACCAGTCAACGCCATCATGCTTGTCATCTCATTGATCACTAACTAGCCGAGCTGAGTGTCTTCTGTAACTCCGCATGTCTGTGTCACATGTTACCCTGGAGCTTTGGATTTCTGAACTCTGGAACACACCACAAATATTTCAATATAAACTTTTAATATGTTTCAGGGTCAAGTTTCTATTAATAAAATTTCGCTCCATTACACACTACAGGCTATTGCACCCTTCTGGAGTTTAAATTTTCAGTTTAATTTAAGTGTGTTTTTATAGCAATTTCTGGATGTAGATTTAGATCTGGAGGCAGCAGTGACGAGGGGAAAAACCCCTGCGGTGACTTGAAAAAAATCTTGAACCACCCTCAAAAGCGAATCCATCCTCTTCTGGGTGATACTGGATAGTGGGATCATAAATAATTAGTAGGCATGTAATAATACATCACAGATGATAAATTGAGTACAAATGTATTACTATTCAAATCGGTGTAATTAAAAAAAAAAAACTATCATTAGACTGCGTAATCTTAGTTTTACCTAGCTGTAAATGTATTTTGTTTGTTTTTTTTTTTTTTTTCTTTGGACAGCAGAAGATGCAATAATATACAGTAGAGGGATTACATGTTGCTTCACTGTAGGCAAAAGCAACACGGCTCTAATGCTGTGAAAACACACAAATTCCAAATCTAAATGGGAGAGCTGCCGTGCAATTGACTGTACAAATAAGTTTAACAAGAAATCTGATCTATCTTTTTAAAGACTGCTGAAAGCAAAAGAAACAGAGAAACAAATGGTGGTAGTATAAATATTTATTAAGAGAGAGCCGATTTGTTTTTAACTTTTTCATTTTTAATAAAAGGAATATTTTAGTTAATAGGCTATTGTATTTTACTCCAACATTTTACAAATGTGGGTAAATAATTATTGTTGGATATTAAGAAAATGAAACAAAAGGGTTTTATGTAACAAAAGGAATATTTAAGTTGATGAGAAAATAAATGTTTCATTTATTTGTTATTTTTGAAAAACAATCATTGGGAAAATCGAATCACGAACCCAATATTGTGAATTGAATTTGATTAATTGTTACATGCCTAATTATTAGTATACAGTTGTGTATTAGTAATATGAAACTGTACTAAATATGTAGAAAGGATGTTCTACATGAGAATATTATGAATTATTACATGGCTCATTTGAATACTCAATTCAGATTGGTCAATTACAGCATTCTACAATCTCTTATTTCTGTATAAAAGACGGTTGTTATGGACCATGTCATTAGTGCAAGCAATAAAATTTTTACATCAATATTTTGTCAGATTATTGATTTCTATAATAATTAGCCTTGTAATAAGTGGAATAATGTAAAGTGAGCCAGTCATTATCGCGAAATGAACCCTGACACAAAGCATTACTAAGAGCAGTCTTGGATTACATCAGCAGTTATTAGAAGGCACAAATTGTAAGAGTGAAACTTTGGACAAAAACAGATTTTGGGAAGGTCAACTATTTAGGGTCTCTATGTGGGACTGTCCAGATCAGGTGGTGAGCACCAAGGAGAGAATCACAATGAGCGTTTCCTTTAATTTAGGTACAGATCATACATTGGAATTGACCCTCAGCTTTTGTTGTTGTGGTTCAGCTTTTCAGAAAAGTGAAACAGCGGTAGGTGATTATCAGTCACCCTTGGTGTGTCATGGCTAGAAGTTCTCACAAGTGTAGCATTTGTTAGTGTATCCGAGTGTGTCAAATGTATGGCCTGAAGCAGCTGGTTAGCAGTTGTGGCTGCCCCTGTAGGCAGCATTGTGTGATGCTGTCACAGCTAAATAGGGATTTGTGTTGGTGTATGGGTCTGTTGGGTTAGGGGAGAGGGAATGGGGGAAATGGATGGGGTGGCTCATTGTGTTGCGCAATGGGAGGTGTGTCACCGAAAAAAGGAGGACCTGTGCGCTTCATTGTTGTGATATGGCGTCAAAGTCAAAGCAGATGGCAAGAAAGTGTGTCTGCCTTGGGGGGGGCGTTCGGTAATCAGGGATTTCACTCACTGCACTACAAAATCGACCTCAGAGAGAGAGACAGATAGGTAGGTAGGTGTGTGTGTGTATATATATGTATGTATACACACACTTCAAAATTTGTACGCATAATTTTATTGCGCACGACAAGCCTGTTTCGAGAGCAACTTGCTCTCTCATCAGGTGTGGCAAGAATATCAATACACGGCTGCTTTTATACTCTGTTTGCTAAAATAAACTTACTAGGGTGCTGGCATGCACTAGCTAGTTCATTGCGCTTGTTTAATGTGCCTAGGTGTGGTTTGCATACAATGTAATATTTTTCTGCAAAGCACAAATTACAGCGCTTAGTGCTATTATATGCCGGGGCGCGTGCTATAATATCCCATGTCAGTGTGTAATTTTCTCCGGATTCCTTTAAAATCCATATATGTTTGCTCAGCTCTGTCGCGTGACGCTTGCCCACGTGACGGAATGGCGCAGTGAGCGCGGTAAGGAAACCTATATCGGGCTTACATTCAAGTCACGCTACAACAACCACACTGCGTCATTCCGTCATGTGGGCAAGCGTCACATGACGGAGCTGAGCAAACGTATATGGATTTTAAAGGAATCCGGAGAAAATTACACATTGACATGGGATATTATAGCACGCGCCCCGGCATATAACAATAGCACTAAGCGCTGTAATTTGTGCCTTGCAGAAAAATATTACATTGTATGCAAACCACACCTAGGCACGTTAAACAAGCGCAATGAACTAGCTAGTGCATGCCAGCACCCTAGTAGGTTTATTTTAGCAAACATCTCGAGTATAAAAGCAGCCTTGTATTGATATTCTTGCCGCACCTGATGAGAGAGCAAGTCGCTATCGAAACAGGCTTGTCGTGCGCAATAAAATTATGCGTACAAATTGAAGTATTTTCTCTCTTTATGATGCGCGCGCGCACACGCGCTCTTTGTCTCACACATCCTCCCCCTTGAGGTCCTCTCTGACCCCAGTGTCTGTACAGGGCATGTGGGGGAGAGTGATTCACAGGCGGCCTCTCTCAGCCCTTAATAGCTTTTTAATCAGCTAGTATAATACACTAGCTGTGCCTTCTCCTGAGCTAACACATTCTCTGTTTATTTTCTACTTAGCAAATTCTTTTTTGTACTAGAATTATTTTACAATGCTTTTAAATAGAGCTGTTTACATGCATCTAATATCCATTAATCCAATGGCTCAGTTAGAATGATAATCATGTGCATACCAAAATTAGATTAAGCTTTTTTTTTTTTTTTTTCCCAATGCCTTTTACCATTCTACATTTAAATCAATAAAAATCACACTCCTATCATACTGGTTTCCTGAAAAATAATATTCCTTTACATAAATCTCTGAATCGGAAGACTTGATCACATTGAGTTTTACTCTATTTGTATTTAGCATTCTAATGGTTATTTTTCGCATGAATGTATATCATTTTTACATGTACAACATTTGATTTTAAGTTCATTTAAATGTGTAATATTACCAAAATCTGATTTTCTGCAGATAAGTAATCTGCTAATGCAAAAACTAGTAGCTTTCATGAGTCACTCAATAATTGGAGTTCCTTTATGGGCATTACTATAGGTTGTGAAGTGGGTTAGCTTCATTATATTTTTCTGTAGTGTGGTGGTAGTGTCCACTTTTTAACAGGTAGCTTCATCTGAGTAACGCTAATAAACAAATTGTTTCAGTTTCTTAATGTCCACAGTCTAAGAATAAGGCAGATGTGACAAGCTTTGTGTGTATTTTTGTTTGTTTTTGTGATTGCATGTTTTAGATTGGATATGCTCACACAGTATGTGTGATTAACAAGCTGTCAAATGAGCTGTAAACCATCTTAAAGTATTAGAATGGTAAGACCAGTTATTTTGTTTTTGCTATTCACTGAGAATAGATCAAAATTTCAGCTTTCGGTTCCTGGTTTTTACATCTAGATGTGTTAAACAAGATGTTTAACATGTGCAAATGTCAGGAAATGAAAGCTAAAATCTGATTCACCATCTCGTTCATCTTTTCATCTCGAACCCAAATGTCTTCAGTGTACAACAAAAACAAAGTAATTGGGCTGCTTGTTCCAGTCCCTTTGGAGGGGACTGTATATCTAGCATTTACCCATGCTTTTTCTTATTAAGAAAGAAAGCACAACTTGTGAAATTTCCTCTCTGCATTTAACCCATCTGAAGCAGTGAACACACACATGCACGTGAGCAATGAGCGCGCACACATACCCAGAGCAGTGGGCACCCATGCTAACGGTGCCCGGGGAGCTAGGTGCCTCACTCAAGGGCACCTCAGCCCAAGGCCATCCCAGACCTAACTGCATGTCTTTGAACTGTGGGGGAAACCGGAGCACCCGGAGGAAACCCACGCAGACATGGGGAGAACATGCAAACTCCACACAGAAAGGCCCTCACCAGCCGCTGGGTTTGAACCCAGAACCTTCTTGCTGTGAGGCGACCGTGCTAACCACTTACACCACCGTGCCGCCCAATAAGTATTACAAGATACTTATTACTGTATCTTATTCTTTACTGCAGATACAGTAGTAAAATAAAGTGTCTTAAAATAATGCTGCCTTTTAGATGAGAGCCACAATTTCTGATTATTAAAATGTAATAATTGTGAAGGCTTACATTTACCAGTCCACTGAATACAAAAATTGCCACATACCCAAATACATGCACATTGAGACTTGGTACAGAAGAGCTGTCTAAAACAAGAAGCATAGTGTTATGTTGGAGCACGTTTCATGAATGTTAGTTTTTGTTTAATCCTTGTCTGAATTCCAACACTGGTTTTTGTTTAGAAGCAAAAAAGTCAGGAAACAATGAAAGTAAAACTACGTATACTTAATCTTGTGTTTATTATTTACAACATATGCTCTACATGTTCAGTGTTAAACACTACATGTTCTCTCAGTTGATGCGTCATGTTTTTGCAGATTTTGCTCAACATAATCATAACATATGGTCAATATTCCTCCTGGTTCCTGTTTTTTCCAGACACCTTGCATAGTTAATTTCCTCTGAAATTTAAGGAATTTAAGCTCTCATTCAGGAGAGTTTAAGTAATTTCTCAAGTGTTTTTAAATTAAAAGAAATTAAACTTGTCCTATTGCAGTGTGAAACCTCCTTTATTTGTGTGACCAGTAGTGTCAACAAGGATGCATAATAAAAAAAACATTGTAATGTAGCCACTCATGGACTTTTATAGTATTGCATTATTTCTCAAAACATTGTATTTTTATGTCTGTGTGTAGGTTTGCAGCCAAGCTGGTGAGCTCCGGCACCCTGGTGTTGGTGTGTGTGGTACAGAAAGATGCCAGCACTCAAGTTACTGTCAACACAGAAAAGACTGTCATTGGCTCCATGCTGCTCCACGAGCTCCAGATAGCACTTGGTGCCCCCTAGAATGCACCTTCTACACACGCCCCCTACTAACCCTTGAATACACACGCTGATTTTGTATGTTATTGAAAGAGAAAAAAAACTACTTATTTCAGTTCCAATGACTGTAAAGAGCAAGCCAAATGCACATTCCCCCCAATATTGTAAAAAATTATATTTGTACCAGCATTTTGAGCATTTCTAATCCATTTCAAACCTACTTTTTTTTTTTTTTTTTAAATAAAT
>JAPFFA010000004.1:19121079-19132552 GCA_026153275.1 Sciades herzbergii | reverse complement strand
ACCTACGGTCAATTTAGAGTCACCAGTTAACCTAACCTGCATGTCTTTGGACTGTGGGGGAAACCGGAGCACGTGGACATGGGGAGAACATGCAAACTCTGCACAGAAAGGCCCTCACCGGCCACGAGGCTCGAACCTGGACCTTCTTGCTGTGAGGCGACAGCGCTAACCACTACACCACCGTGCCACCCCGGTATGGAAAATGCAAATTAAAAAAAAAAAAATGAAATCAGCAATTTCTAACTTTACTTGTATTTCATTGCAGATAGTACTGACCCAAGATATTTCATGTTTTGACTGGTCAACTTCATTTCATTTGTTGATGTATGTCCATTCCTACATTTCAGGCCTGTAACACATTCAAAAAAAAAAAGTTGGGTTGGGGCAATTTAGGGCTCATAATGAGGTAAAACAATTGCATAATGATGTGATTTGAAACAGGTGATTCTAATCATGATTTGGAACAAAATCAGTATCCAAAAAAAGCCTAGTTTTTGAGGAGCAACAATGGGTTGAGGATCTCCGGTTTGACAACAAATGCATGAGTCAAATTATTGAAATGTTTAAAAACAATGTTCTTCAAATAAAGATATGAAGGGATTAAGATATTTAATTCTCTACAGTGCAGAATATCATTAACTGATTCAAGGAATTTCTGTGCATAAAGGGCAAGGGCATAAGCTTAAGCTGAACACCCATGATCTCTGATCCCTCAGACAGCACTGCATGAAGAACCAACATTCATCTATAGGTCATAACTACATGACTGCTAGTTGGCCTAGTGGTTAACGTGTCTGCCTCTCGACCAGGAGATTGCAAGTTCTACTCGTGGTTGGGTCATACCAAGGACCATCATAAAAACGGTACCTACTACTGTCTGGCAAGGCATGCTGCAATACAGATGCGAGTGGGGAAATCAAACTCTCATGGTTACCAGAGGACTAGCCCCCCACTGTAACCCTAGCTGTTTAGGTGAGAGGGCCAGGGCTATGGAAATGGAGATCGGTGCCGTACCCATACACCTTAAAAGAGTTGGTTAGTACTGAGACAGGAGACTGCCTGGGAAGACCAGGTTCTGGCCTGAGAGGGACTTTGACTTGCCATCACTACATGGGCTCAGCATTACTTTGGTAATCCTACAAGCATTACAAAATGGAGTTGCATTCACAAATACCAGTTAAAACTTTACTGTGCAAAAAATAAGCCTTATGTTAACTGTCCACAAGCACCGTCAACTTCTCTGGGCTCAGAGGCATCTGGGATGGACTATCACACAGTGGAAACATGTACTGTGGTCAAATGAATCAGTATTCCAGGTCTTTTTTGGAAGAAATGGATGCTGTGTGCTGTGGACCAAAGACCAAAATGGTCATTCAGAATCTTACCAGCACCAAGTCCAAAAGCCAGGGTCTGTCATGGTATGGGGTTGTCAGTGCCCTTGGCAAAGGTAACTTACACTTCTGTGATGGCAGCATTAATGCAGAAAAGTACACTGAGATTTTGTAGCAACATTTGCTGCCTTCAAAATGACATCTTTTCCAGGGATATTTCAACAAGACAAAACCACATTCTGCACACATTATGAAGGCATGGCCGTAGAAGAAACATGCCTGTCCCCTCTGTCCCCAGTAGAGAATGTGTGGTGAATTTTGAAATGAAAAATATGACAATCATGACCCCATACTGTGTTTCACACCTTAAGACCTGTTTGAAGGAAGAATGGGGCAAAATAACATGTGAAACACTTCAACACTTGCTCTTCAGACCCTAAACATAATTTCAGTGTTGTGAGAAGGAATTGCAATTTATAAAGTGGTAAATGCTTTACCTTTATGAAGATGCAACCTTTATGTGTTGCAAGAATCAAAATTGAAGTGTTTGTTTTGAAGAAGGAAAAAGCAATAAAATGTATAGGGTAAAACATCAAATAATGTGCTGGTTTTTTTTTTTTTAAAGTGCAATACAGGTCACAGATTATTTATAAATCATTGTTTTCACTTTTAATATCAATTTCAACAAATTGTCCCAACCTTTTTTGATTTGGGGTTGTAATTATTGAATTCAAATATTTCAACTACACCCACTGCTAACACATGCATAAAATCAAGCATGTGACTATGCAATCTCCATAGACAAAAACTGGCAGTAAAATAGGTTGTACTGAAGAGCTCAGTGACTAACCGTGACACTTTCATCGGCTGCCACCTTTGCCATAAGTCAGCTCAGGAAATTTCAGTCCTGGTCAACTGTAAGTGCTGTTATGTAAGGAAAGGATCTAGCTCAAACAATAGCTCAACCACAAAACGGTAGACTGTGCATATACACCATTGCATGCTGAAGCATGCAGCACA
This sequence comes from Sciades herzbergii, assembly GCA_026153275.1. NCBI lineage: Eukaryota > Metazoa > Chordata > Actinopteri > Siluriformes > Ariidae > Sciades > Sciades herzbergii. The sequence continues at coordinate 19,130,201 of JAPFFA010000004.1, read as the reverse complement.
TAAAAATTATAGATCCTGTGTTGCATCATTCATGACAAAGTTCCAAACTGCCTCTAGAAACATCTGCACAATAATTGTGCATTGGGAGCTTTGTGAACTGGGTTTCTGATGGGTTCTGATCTGTCTGTACTGAAGGAGGTTGAATTGACAGCGGAAGATCTAGGCATGTCAACCTCCGCCATCTAAGAGATTCATGGACAGCCGGGAGCAAAGTCATTGATGCAGACACAGCTGTTCAGAGATGTTTCTCAGTTTATTGTAGGACAAACATGAATACATATTCACCATTTCCATGGCTGAAGGATAATGTTTTTCAGGACTTGGGTTATGCCCCTTAGTTCCATTTAATGCTCAGCATACAAAGACATTTTAGACAATGCTTTGCCAATTGAATATGTTGCCAACTTTGTGGCAACAGTTTGTGCCCCTGTGCACAAAGCAAGGTACATGAAGACATGGTTTGACAAGGCTGGTGTGGAGGAACTCCAGTGGCCTGGGCGGAGCCCTGGCCTCAACAACAATTAATATATTTGGGATTAATTTAAACATCTACTGAAAGCCAGGCATCTTTGTCCAACAAGAGCTGACCTCACAAATACTCTTTTAACACAAATTCCCACAGACACTCCAAACTCTCCAAAATCTTTGAGGAAGCTGTCCCAGAAGAGCAGTGGCTGTTGTAGCAGCAAATGGGAGGACTGACTTTGGAATGGGATACCTGACCATCATATGCTTTCAGTTTCACTGCAGCCTCAGAAGCTCTGCTTGCACAGCTGACTAAAGATTTTTGTCCAAAATGTTGTTTCACTGGAAACTTTGTGTATTACACTGAACATTTACCACCTCTACCATTATTACTAAAGTACACTACAGTTACTTCCTAATGTTTTATTTTATTTTATGACAAGTTATATGGATAACTGGTAGCAACTGGTAATTTTTCCAACACACGATTTTATTGATGGTGACCTCCGGTGGTAAAATGTGGGATTGTCAGATGAGGTTGTCAGTACCTTGTCTATCTGAGAGAAAATTCTCTACCCTTAACCTTATACCTATAGTTCATGTGCTATTGTTTGGGTTTTTAAGCAGAATATCACCAGCATGGAGGGTGTGTGTGTGTGTGTATGCAGGATTTGTCATGGCTAGCTTGTCACTCTTGTGTAAATAAGTGAAGATCTGTATGATGTATTTGGCTGTGATCATACATGGCGTTAAAGGTTATTCTGTTTAAGTCTTGCCAAGGTGAGGACTCCAAGTTCCACACCAATATACAACAGAACAATTTCCTTATCTCTGTATAGTGAGGAAAATCAATCATGATAACATGCAGTTGTGAATGCCATGAACCATCACTGTCCAGTATATACAAGTAGAAGTCACACTTGCATTAAATTTCTGCTCTTTGGCTTTTATTACTTCAGTTATTTTTTTCAGTAGTGGTATTTTTCAGTATGTATTCAAACAATTATCCTTCATAGAGATGTACATTTGATTGCTAAAAGCTGTAATAAAATTCCACTTGATTACTGCAGTGCAATTTGTAATTGTTCAATAATAGCCTGACTAGGATGTACGTATTCCTGTGATAGTGTTTTCTTTTCATGTTAAAATCTCCATTTAAGACCTAATGTCCCTCACTTGTTCAAAGGCTTAAGTGCCATCGTGGCAGGTGTTTTATGAGCACCTTTTTTTTTTTTGTAAAAGCAGAAAGTGCTGTGATGGCAAAAGCTCAAAGTACACTCTACAGTGTCTTAATTAGCTTATTGTGCATCGAGGGGTCTGAAATGGCTCTATTGGAACCATAAAACATGGCTCAGTATGTTTTTAGCCAGTGAAGAAAAGCTCAGTTGGTTAATTAAAGGTAAACAGACAAATGCATATATAGGCGTGTGTGTGAGCGTGCACGTGCATGTGTGCACATATTAGTGTAAATTGGGGGATACAAGGAGGAATCAAAGTGAGTTAATATGAATTAATGAGCTGAAGGGCTTGAACGCTGAGAGTGGATTTGGGTGACATGCTTGACTGAGCTATTCAACGCTAATTTGGCCGTGTAAAGGTCGCCCTCCTGGTAAACACAGAGAGAGAGAGAGAGAGAGAGAGAGAGAGAGAGAGAGAGAGCGCTGTGCATATCTTCAAGTTGAAGCCTAACAAAGACTTGCATTACTGTCTCCTTCTTCATGGCCACCATTTCTCCCCCTTCCCGTGAAGCAAAAAAGCATGTCTCCAGCATTAAAAAATCCTATCTGCACTCAGTCTTCAGTCTGGCTTTTTACATTAAGGCTTCTTTCATAAACAATTAGGATGCCGTCACTGGCTTAATCAAGTGGGTGCTTTGTGAGAGGACTTTACAGAATGGTTGGTGGTTAAATAGAGCAGATACAGATCAGGGCATACAGGATACATTATTGAAGGATTCTTCTTTTCTCTGTGTGCAGTGTATGTAAAATCTAGGGAGAAAACCTATAAAAATTTAATCAGCAATAATAGATGTTATAACAAAAATTATAAAACTTTTAAGATAGTATAGAACAGTATAGAAGCTTCTCAGAACAGATAATTTACAGTATCAGAACTGAGTCTCAAAATACTTTATGACTACTCTGTCGGCTGTCCATCGCAAGCAATGATGACTGCTTCATTAGGATGTGCAGAAATGCAGATGGGCCGCGAGGCCTGGATTAGAGCAACAGAGTTGTCTGCAGCAGTGGCCTGAATGGCCTGGTTGAGCTGCTATGGAATGTCTGGTTTTGTGAGTTCTCGTATATGCCCTTTGATGCTTGTCTTCAATTGCAGACACTGAGCTTTTAACTATGCTTCACCATGTTACTCTATCCAAGGCATCCCTTTCCCACATCTGATCGATAACTCCGGCATTCTTCACGTTCCTCTTCAAGACGTCTTTGTACCTGATTTTCTGTACTCCTTGTCTCCTCTTTCCTCGGCTCACTTCTCCATAGAAAACAACTTTGTGTAGTCACTTGTCAGGCATGTGCCAGATGTGTCCAGCCCAACGAAGGTGGGAGGCTGTGATAAGGGCTTCCATGCTTACTGTTTTGGTTTGCCTGAGGACTTCTACATTGGGGACCTTGTCCTGTCATCTTATTTTGAGGATTTGATGCAGCTGTCCGAGTTGTAGCCTGGTCAGTTTCTTGTAATGTTTACGGTAGAGCGTCATGCATTTGGTGGCGTAAAGCAGAGATGGTAAGACTGTGGTGTTGTATACTTTCAACTTGGTGGTTCTCTTGATGTCATGGCGAGACCATAGTTGCTTTTGTGATGCATCAAAGGCTTTGGTGGCAGCTTGAATTCGGCGGTCTACCTCCAAGTCTGATGAGTTTGTGTTGGTAACTGCACTGCCTAAGTAGTTGAAATTCTCAGAACTCCTAAGAGCCATTCCACTGACCAAAACAATGTTGTTTGACAGTGCTTGTGGCTCAGGTGAGGGTTGGTACAGGAGTTCTGTTTTCGTGGTATTGATTTTCAATCTAAAGAGGGTTGCAGCTGTGGCAAAGTGATCAACAATTTCCTGCATGTCATCCAAATCTGTTGCTACAAATGCAGAGTCATTTGCGTACAGCAATTCTTGCATGCAAATTAGAAGGCTTCTTTTTCTTCATCGGGATAGGTCATGGTAGGTGCATACACATTGATCAGATTTAGGTAGTGATCATTCCTTGTTGGTACACGTAAACTTGTGATTTCCTCAGATATTCCCACTGGTACTGATGGCAGTTTGCCAGCTATCTTATTTGAAATGTCAAAAGCAACTCCTGCATTTTTTCTTCTGTCTGTCTTCCCACTCCAGAAGAAGGTATATTCGCTCTCTTGCACTTGTCCTTAGCCTTCAAGCCTTGTCTGTTGGAGTGCAGCAATGTCAATGTTGTAGTGATCTAGTTCCTTCGCAATCAGAGGTGTTCTATGCTCAGGTCTCTTATCATTGTCCAACGTGGTGCGGACATTCCAAGACTATCAATTTAATATTTTTTGTCTTTCTACCGCTATTATGGAGACCCGCTTGCCGCGGTGAGCCAGCCAGGTAAGGACTGGGTAAGCTTTCTTTACCCCACCATTTCTAGGGGCTTCCCTTTCCAGAGCAGGCAGTGCTCTCCCTAAATAGGGCTGCCTGGACACCTCCAATGCTGCCTCAGCCCGCTGTTACCCAGAGCTTCAACAAGGCTGCGACCATCAAATGTGAGCCGTCTGTGTGTAAAGTTCCTGTTAGCAACTTCCAGCTTCTCAGACCTGCTACTGTTGCATTTATTCCTTTGCCACAGGGCTTTCCCATTCTTCTCTCCTAATGAAGTGCCTTGTACAGTAAGGTTAGACAAACAATGTCATGCCCCATCATGTTGTCTCTCTGGACTGCCAGACCTAATGCCAAGTGGTGCACACAAAGTGCCACAGACCTGACGGGTATGGAAGTTGCCCTGCAGTGACAACTGACTTGCTGAGTGATGCCATCCATTGGCCATTTGAATGGCTCTTCCGCATGCCATCTAGTGGTGTGCCATTGACCCTGTTGGGTTCATCTTCCACATTTCACCGAAAAGTGCCCTGCTGCCAGCACCTTATTGGTGATGTACCATTTAACCCATAGCTGGAACCCAGGCTGGTGCTACCACTCTGGGTAAGAGCGGACCTGGGAGCAATGGTGATTAAGGGGTATTAAGTGATTAAGTATTGGGAAATGTGATTAAGCACTTTCCCCAATACTCAAGTCCTCCCGGACCCGAGACTCACCTCCGGTTGCAGTTTAAAGTCATACCCAAGACTAGGAATGACAGTATAATACATTATAGCTAGAAATAGAGAATAGGATAACTTAGGAGAGAATAGAATAGAATCAAAGTCCCTTCCACACCAGGATCTGGTCTTCCCAGGCAGTCTCCTATCCCAGTACTAACCAGCTCTTTTGAGGCACATGGGTGCAGCGCCAATCTCCATTTCCATAGCTCTTGGCCTCTCACCTATACAGCTAGGGTTACAGTGGGGGCTAGTCCTCTGGTAACCACAAGAGTTTGGCTTCCCTACTCGCATCTGTAAGGGCATTAGGTACCATTTTTTTATAATGGTCTTTGGTATGATCTGACCACGAATAGAACTTGCGATCTCCCGGTCGAGAGGTGGACATGCTAACCACTAGGCCAACTCGCGGTAATAGAATAGAATAGAATAGAATAGAATATGACAAAATAGTATACATTAAGATAGAATATAGAGAATAGAATGCATGGCCACAGAAAAGAACATGACAAAAAATAATAATATAAAATAGGATAAACAATTAGGACAATATAATAGAGTACATTATAAGAGAACAGGAGGGAATATGATAGAATAGAAAGCATTTTGAAGACGTAGAAAACAATGAGACAATGTTACACCTTTTCTTTTTAATTGATAGAAAAGAATAGACAATCATGACTAGAACAGAAAGCATTATGAAGATACAGAATAGAATATGACAAAATACTATATATTCTATATAGAATAGACGTACTACTACTCACTGTATTAACTCTACACGTTTGACAGAAGTACACTATAAACCAAATGACTGATTCTTGTGTCCTGCTTGTGTGTGTCGCTATAGTCATTTGGATTTAACCAAAGGTTAAGTCATTAGGAGGATTACTTTGAACAATGTGGCACAGAGATGCCAATTTATTATGTCACTCTTTAGCCATTTTATCAGATACAACTACCTAGGTCACTTTGTAGGTTTACAATTAATGAATGCAAGCCATCAGGTGTTCTATACAGCGTGTAAACCCACCACTACCTTTTCCATCACTGAATAGGACCCACCACAGAAACACTGCTGAGAATAAAATTTGAGTGTTGTGGGTTCTTACATTGAAGAGTCCTGAACGAAGAACATATATAGCTTTGCAAAAATTACGAGTTTCTTGCTATAGATATTTTTTTCTCAAACACCCCTCCAATAAATAAATAAATAAATAAATAAAACACCCAAAGCGAGCACGCGCGCAGGTGCGCGTATAGTGGCCAGTACTGATAGGCGAATCTGGTGGAACAGCATGAGAGGAGTGTTCGCCGTGAGGGGGAAAAGCGAAAAACAAAAGCGAGCGCTGCCCCCTCCTCGCAATATGGATTACAAATTGGTTATTTGTGTCGCGCCTCTTTAGGGGCCAAGGAAGCAATAGACGGGCACACACACCTCCCGCCCCCAAGGGATTGAAGGTCTATATGGCATTCGGTTTCTAAGCAAGAGGCAGGCCTGGTTAAGGATGGGGTATAATGATGTCACGGGAATGCGCACGCCGTGTCATTAAATGCCGCCTCCTACCACCCTTCCCTGTCTCTCCTTTTGCTCCTATTTTGCCACGCGCTCTCATCAGCATGCTAATTTCTCCATTTAGAAACATTCTCCCCCATGGTGAAATGACTTTTTCCACAGATTTTTAAAAAATGATTATCAGGCACAGGCGCAAATAATTAAGTAGCGTACTAAGGCGGGGCAGGTATGGTCACGCGAGTTTAAATGCGCATCTCATTTTGCGCGAGTATGATTCAGGTCACTTTCGGTATAGAAAAAGTGGACGTTTTGTACCCGCCCTCGATATGTCTCATCCAACATGTCCCTGTAGGCCTCGCATGAGATTTAATAGCCTCAGAGGCAGCTCGCGAAAAAAAAAAGCGCATTTAAATGTGGTTCCTTTGTTCAGCTCGCGGTCCTGCCGCCGAACGCTTTAAATGGAGAGTGACTGGGCTCTAATTGCGCAGTTAAATAGAGAAAGTTGAACGGAGATTTTGGAGGGCACTTCACGCTAATCCACTCCGTTTTAGAGCTTTAAGACTAACTCGGATCTGTGATCGCTGTGTGTGTGCTGCAGTGAGAGCCTAGGGGTGTAAAATCGGGATAACATAAATGGACTACACTTACCCAATTAAAATTTGTCCTACTCTATTTAGCGTCTAAATGTTGTCGTTTTGGGCCGATCTGGTGTCAGATTAGAAAATAATAGGCCTAAACACTTTTATAGGACCGTAAGAGGTGTGTGTATTTTAATTCTTTCTCTATCTAGTTGGGTATATGAAAAATAAAAGCATGCAATAATATTGACGTGCGAAATACATGCAACGGTAAACAGTTTGTATGGAAATCTCGTATAGAGTCTAAAAGCCGGTGTGCGCGTGTTGTACACCTAGTTTATGAAGTGGTGTGGGGGTGAGCGCGCGCGTGTAAATGGCTTCACTAATCACTGCGTTTGCAGTGCTATGATTTATGGCGGCTGCTGAATGCGGTCCATGATTAGAGGGGCTGGCATTAAGTGCATTCTGGGGCGTCTCAGCGTGACGGGGGAGAAAATAGGAGCTTTATTTATCGTCCTTTTTGCTGGGCGAAAAAGTCCTCTCCAAATTGAAATATAGTGCGAGCTTACTCTCCTGATTAGGGCCCAAGGCTATCATCAAAACGAAGAGTTACACCTAATTGTGACCGGATTAATGTGCTCCGAGTGACAGCAATAAACCTAGCGAACGACTGGTGGCCTACAGACACAGAGAGAAAGAGAGGGAGGCTCTAAAAGTCATGGCTGCGCGGGTGTGTGGGGTAATGAGCGTTAATCTTTGCAGGTTACCTCGGCTATTCTAGATCTAGTGTAGCCCGGGGGTGGGGGCAGATTATGATGTAAAAGTTTCTTTATTCATTCTTGTAATATATTGTGACAGGACCGCGCGTCAAGTGGTGTTGCGCGGTCCAGGGTGGTATGTTTTTACGAGGCATGGGCTGGGGGAATGTTGCTTGTGTGTGCTGTGCAAATTAGCTATTAAACTGAAAACAACCAGTGCAGAAATGACAGCACAGAAAAATAAACACTGCACACCATCTTCTCAGATCTTTGCCTGAGCATCATAAATGGCAGGGACATGGCAAAATAAAACACATACAGAAAGTAAATATTGCTGCCTATCTAATGCAGACTTTTGGGGTAAAAGAAAGGTTTGCCTTAAAAAAATAGTTTTAGTTTATCAAGTTTTACCAAGTTTTATAGTTCTCATAGACGCCACTGCACAATACTGATTATTATTATTATTATTATTATTACTACTACTACTACTTTCTGTCCTAAAACGAATGGTACAGACTGGTTAGCAAGGTTATACTAAGTCGTAGCATGAAAATAGGTCAGTAGGTAGTACTCCCTCCTGTCACTCAAACAAGCGAGAAGTACTGGTCGGACTGATGGTGGCACTATAACACAGTGTTTTCGGCTTACGAGGTGGCGTGAAGACATGTAGTTTATCTTCGGGTGGTGAATATATTCACGAGTGAGCAAAGCAAACGAGTGATATATTTATCAATTTGAGAAGATAAAATTAATATATTTGTGCCACCGTGTAATATTCTTTTTATTATATGGACACAAAAAAAATACGCAAGTTCATCAAAAATTTTTGATTTTGAACTGGTTTGCCATTTTAACAACGTGTGTCAAGTCAACGGGAAAACATTGGGAGTGACGTCATCTGAGTGAAGATATTGGGAAATATGCCACTCCGATCCGGGGTGTATTTCGTTTGAAAAATATGATTTTTTTTTTCAACACAAGAAGATAAACTTCATATCTTCAAGCCAATGTGTGAGTTTCTTTTTATTATATAAACATATTCACAAAGTGTGAAAATTTATCAAAACAATTAACTGATATCCTCACGAGTGAGGATATTGGAAATTATTATACATACAGGATACTTTTTCAATGGAATAAAAACATGTATTCTATTTCCTTCTAGTAGGTTTCATTCATTTGGTTTGATCTAATGCAGTATTGTAAGCATATCCCTTATCCTATGTGTATTACGTTACTCTACCCAGTGGAGAATGAGTATTGTATATGGCTTACAATATTGCATGGTCGTCAAGGTATGATGTCACACTTTGGAGCTGATGTGAATATTCAATAAGAGAGTTTTCTGCTGTGCATGCGCAGAAGCATTTCTTTGTTCTGCTGGTGGTGCCCACAGTCAACTGTTGCAGTGAATTGAAAATGCCATAAGATACGTCCATCCATTCATTATCTGTAGCCGCTTATCCTGTTCGACAGGGTCGCAGGCAAGCTGGAGCCTATCCCAGCTGACTATGGGCGAGA
>JAPFFA010000004.1:19069813-19089498 GCA_026153275.1 Sciades herzbergii | reverse complement strand
AATGACTAAACATCCTGCACTCAGCACACTGAACAGGCTGAAGGTGTGCCATGATGAAAGGATTCACGTACCTTAATAGAAGATCTGTTGATATTAAAGCAGATCCGATGTGGATGGCCTCCGCTTGTGGTCTTTACGCAGGACGAGAGGAGAGAGGAAAAAAAAAGGTGGAAAAAAGCGGTCTCGGCGTTCTTCCAAAAAAAAAAGCGGAAAAAAAGCGGAAGAAGGAAAGCGACAGTACAATAAAAATGAAGATGGTATTGGAAAATTATTTGTAGAGAGAATTTTTTTTTTAAAAGATTAGCAATTAACGCCAACACTCACGGAAAAAAGGACTCGTCGTAAACAACTCAGGAACCAGCTCAGCTGTGACCAGAGTTAAGCCTGTCTCCCACTTCCTCATTTCCCAAGAGCCACAAGAGTGCTACATATATCACGCAAATATATACTCTTCAGTAACTGCAGTATTTTTGATATACTGTAGACACCAAACCAGATTATACAGTTGTAATGTTAAGTTTGTCTGCTAGTACCAGATAATTTTTTTCTGTTTAAAATTAGATTACACTCAGTTGTAGTGAAAGAGAGAGTCCTTTAAAGAGTTATGCTAGAACATAAAATGAGTTCTTACCTGAGCACAGAGCTTCTTTGACAAGATGTCCATGGGGTCTTCTTATTTAGTGAAGTCTTCAAATTAATTTGATGACCTCAAACTACTAGGCTTGTAAATAAAATAAATAAAACATTATAATGTCAGTAAACCCATTGAACCTGTCCAAACTACAAACATGGACACCATGGACTACACCTCCCACAATTCACAGCGCCCTCTGTCTGCTGACTACTGACTCAGCTGCCAGTCATTACTCCAATTAGTCTCCATGCCTATGTAAACCTCTCACTCTCTTCACCTCATTGTGAAGTATCGTTCTGCCTTTCACAGTATATACTGACTCCGTTTTCCCTGTTCTTTGTCTACTCTTTTGTCTCTTTCCTATAATGTTCGCCAATCGCCCAACTCTCGTTTGTTCTATGACTCTGATTCTCGTCTCATGTTTCGGCTTTGTTACCATTGTCTCTATGACTTTCTTCTGTGTTTACATCCATAAGTGCCTGCACTGTGACAGGATACTTTGCTGCAATGGATGTACCGTAGCGGAAGAAGCACAGCGAACTGCTCTCAACGCCCAAGGATGCTTATTGGGAGAGCATCAGCAAATGCTAGCTGACCTCAACACCAAAATGTTCCAGCTAGCAACTGTGATGTCGCAGGCCCTCATGACGTCCTGAGTCAGCTCCAAGCCCAGCGCTACAACTTCCGGCTCCGGAGATGTTCGCCGGAGATCCGCTCGCCTGTAAGGGCTTTCTTCTCCAGTGCTCCATGTATTTCACGGCTCTACTTAGGTTATCGGATGAGCACAAGATTGCCAAATTCCTCACGTTCCTCACAGGAAAAGTGCTACAGTGGGCCAGCGCAGTTTGGAATAAGGGTGGTGAGCCAACTAAATCTTACGAACAGTTCCTCACTCTGTTCAAAAGGGTCTTTGATCACGAACCTGAGGGGATAGAAGTAGGTGCAAGTTTACTCACCATATCACAGGGCTCCAAAAGTGTGGCAGAGTATGCCTTTGAATTCAGAACACTGGCAGCCGCTAGTGGTTGGAATGATCCTGCACTGAAGGCAATATTTCGCCAAGGCTTACGCCCTGAAATTCTAAGTGAACTCACCTGCAGAGATGAACAGTTCCATGCTCAATTCCCTAATCGACCTCATGATTCACCTAGGCAATCTCTTAGCTCATTGACCCTCTCTACAAGAGAATAGTAAATCAGAACTCACGTCTGAAGAAAACTCTGCCATGGACATCTCATGCACACGTTTAACTCATTCTGAACAAGCCAGAAGAAGGAAAGAGGGACTTTGCTTCTATTGCCATAGTGCTGAACATCAACTCAATGACTGTCCCGTTTGTCCTCCATGCTCATCCCCTTCAGAAGGTCCTCCACACAATGTAAGTCTGTTAAGGAGATTCAATTCCAAATCATTCAAGGTTCCCGTACTGTTAAAGTTGGCTACTTCTACCCATATCCTCTCTGCTTTCACTGATTCAGGGGCAGAGGGGAACTTTATCAGCATCTCAGTCATGCAGAAGTTCAACTTGCCCACAACAACGTTGCACAGTGCGCTCAGCATTTGGACCATCAATGAAAGACCAATAGGAGATGGATTTGTCACCCTATGCACAGCTCCTCTCTGCATCCAAGTGGGTGCCATCCACTCTGAACACATTTCACTCTACCTCACTGCAACCATGTCATGATATTAACCTGGTCTACTCGTGGCTGCAGCTTCATGACCCTCTCATCTCTTGGCAGAATAAGGATATTCTACAGTGGTCTCCTATGTACTTTCAGAGCTGCATCACTCAACCTCAAGTCACTCTTACATCCACCTTTGTGGAGAGCCCCCAACCTGATACCCTCGACAATGTCCCTGAATGTTATCTCGACCTCAAGGAGGTTTTTAGCAAAGGAAAGGCATGTGGTCTACTGCATGGTTTTCCACCTGGTTTCTGAATGTTTATTTACTTTTGGGGGGAAAAAATGACTACATATTGAAATCTATTTTTTTTTTTTTTGTCACCTGAGGTTTCTGTTTCTTTATAGAAGTTGATGAGGATCACATAATTATTTAGGCCCTGATATATATTTTTAAATTATTATTATTATTATTATTATTATTATTACTATTTAAAGTGGCATGTCTGGTTTAAGCCCTCTTATAGTGCACCAATTAAATATACTTTTGGTCTAAGAACTTCATCAGCCACACGTTGCCATTCAATTTAGCTAAATCTAAGTCAAGTAATGAACTTTGTCTTAATTTATTCAATTCCATCTTTAGTGTCATTAAAGTGTGCCATGGTTTTTGTGCAGTCCAAACATGCCACAGTCCAAATGTAAGCTGAGGTATGTAATTGTTTCATGTAACATGACATCCCCATTAAGGTAATTGTGAACTGAATTGGAAAGGATCACAGCTGATTTGTCATGACAGTGATTTTCCCAGTCATGCTCAAGGAAAATGGCTTCTCTGTCCATGCTGACTTTTCTGCTGGACATCACAAGATTAGTCACAGAATGGCATGATTTGTTTCTAATTTTAAAATGCAATCATTAACACAACATTTGACACTAAGACTACTGTAGACCAATGATAACCATATATGTGACATCATGCACTTATTCTTACACTTATTTGCTTTCAAATGAGGTATTTAATATGTGACAATAGGACAAATTTGTGCATACTCTTAAGTGCACACAGAGAGAAAAGTGGATATAAATATTGTGCCTATGCAAGGGAATTGCACTTACACTCCAGTTGCTGCATCCATTAGACTCATTTATTAAGCACAGTTTACCTTGTGTCATCATGATGAGTAAGTGCTTGGGTGTTAAGAACAAACAGCAAGACATATGGAGCTGGCTCACAGAAATTAAGAACCAATTAAAAAAGATGGTTCCCGGAAAACTGGTTGGCACTTATGGACAGGGTGATGTCAACTTAATTGCAATTATTTGATCGATCTTTAATGGCGCTATTAAACATACACCACAAAACTACAGGTTCCTATCTGAGGCTGGGCAACTGTAGGATGTGTAGTGGCATAAATATGCCATGAATTAATCAATGTGTTATTTACTTGAAGAAATACATTAACAAAAGCATATATTGGTAATCAACTTTACAGTTCATACTATTTCTTATTTGGATTGATTTTAATTGGTAAGTAAATTGTTAGTCACTTAATTACTAGAAATAAACCAATTGTCTTAATCCATTTTAATTGTCTTTTTATTTTATTAGTTGAGCCTAATGTGGTAATAGATTGTTGCTTCACAAACCAAGGCAATTGATTTTCCTAAAGTAGCCTTTTTGAGTGAATTTAACAACTAGGATCTTAAACCAATGAACTATTTCTGTGGAAAGAGAACATTAATTTGTTTTCTTGCTGATATACAATATAAAACAAGTAAAATATAAAACACATTTGTTGCATACAATAATTTGAGAACTGTTATTTGGAATATTTGCCTTCACATACTGTTTTATGATGCTTCAAGGATGCCTTTAGCCTTCTATTCATATGAATTAGGACTTGCAAATGTGTTGAAGTACCTGAAGCAATGCTGAAGTTACACCAAGGTTCCTGTAAAAGTTTTCAGAGCAAGACTGATTTTCTGTGTTAGTGAGGTCAGTTAGCAGTCTGGTGACATCCAAAAAAATTAGGTACAAACTTTCTGTAATAGCCAACCAACCCCAGGAATTTCCTCACCCCATTTTTAGTCTTGGATTTTGAACAGACCACAATTGCTACTGTCTTATCTATTTGGGGATGCACCTGCCCATAACCCAAGTGGAAGCCTGGAATCTGTAATTCCACCCACCCACTTGCACACTTTTTTGGGTTTGCTGTGAGCCACAAGAACCTCCTCTCTACATGGTTTCAGGAGATTGAAATGAGGACCACCTTCCTAGCCAAAGTGGTTTTTTTTGTTGTTGCTGTTTTGCATGACACTGTGCTTTTTTGCAGTACCCATCCACAATGATTTCCCTCACTAACATTTGAAATCTTGGCCAATTTGTACCTAGAATTACTGGATGGGTGAGTCGAGGACTAACTACTGCCTCTACATTATACTTTTCTCCCTAGAATTTAATTAAGATGGGCACCAGTGGATACTTGTGAACATACCAGTGTACACACCTCACTTTTACCAATCATGCATTTCTCAATGCCCTGCAATGAATCAGTCTTTGATGGACCATGGTGTGGCTACACCCCGAGTCCATCAAGGCCTGATGTGTACTCCTATGAATACTCACAGCCACTCAGTATGTTCCTCCTTAATTGAGGCGAGTCAGAAATGCAGACCCATTTCCCTACTTGTATAAGGGGGCACTGATCCTGGAACTTGCCAGCTTTCCCACTGCACCTGCAAATATGCCTAGGTTTTGCCCTGGTTTTGGTGAGATCGGATGGTTTCACCTGTGAAGAGAGAGGAAGTTAATGGCAGCATCAGAATGAAAGCGCAAGAGAGTGAGGAAAAATGGATGGGACAGTGGTTCTGGGAGCTGATTTCAGGGGAATTGGCCCCCTTGTCCATGGTGCAGGGACAGTGAGAGAGCAGGAAGACATGGGGGAAGGACAAGAGTGAGAGTCCCTGGAAACACCACCAGATAGTCTTCCACCAGCCAGACTATGTCTTCCAGTGAGGCTGGTGGTGGCAATGGACCCACATACTGCTCCTTCTGGCAGCAGAATGATGAACTGTTCCAGTACCACTCAGTTGATGATGTCATCAGTGACATCATCAACACTCTTCTGCCAGAAGCTACCATCGGGAGGCATCTTGGAGCTGTTGGGCGAAGGCGAACTGGTGGCCAAGCTCACTCAATGCCAGTGCATGGAAACACAGGCAATGCTGTTCCAGAGTGCATCTGACCCATTGCAAAATAGCCCACTTCATGTCTAGATACTCCAGCTGGGCTGTGGCATCCATGGAAGCTACTGCTGGAGTACTCACTGGCTGAACCAGGATTCAGATCACCTGCCAGTCCTCTGCCTGAGCCTGGAATAAAGCCCAGAAGCAATGCTCCTAGTCTGTGCATAGTGCAATGAGGGCCTGATGTTGGGCTGATACTGGTGAGGGTCTGGATGATCTCGGCAACTGGTGCTGACTCCATGATAGTGCTTCCTTTTCAGATCCTGGGCTTTGGCCCAGTATAACACTCTTGTGGTTCTCTGAAATAAGAAGCTGGGGAACAGGCTTGCGATAAGTCAAGTCAATTTATTTATATAGCACTTTTAACAATAGACATTGTTGAATAGCAGCTTTACATAAAAATAAAGATTTTAAACATATGAAGTAATCCCTAATAAATTTATTTATTTATTCCTAAGGAGCAAGTCTGAGGTGACATTGGCAAGGAAAAACTCCTGAGACACCATGAGGAAGAAATGTTGTGAGGAGCCAGACTCAAAAGGGAACACATCCTCATTTGGGTGATAACAGATAGCATGATTATAAATAACTAGCTTCTATAAGTGTGTTCTATATGGTCAAAAGTGCAACTGTGTAACTGAGAAATTCATAATAGTTTTAACATGATGTCTACTTTGTTGAAGTTATCAGCTGTTCACTGATGGTGACTTGAGTGAAAGACTGTTCATGACAACTGCAGCCCTAAAGTTATCATGTCAGTTGTAGTCCTAAGTAATCATAGCAAAACTGTAAGTGTCCAGAGCCATTTTCTAAGTGTATTTTTAGACTGTCCATATGGGGCCATCCTCCACAGGAGTGAAGTGATGAGAACTCCAGCCAGAAGTTGGGCATCAGGATGGATCAGGCAGCTCTGAAGAGCAGGAGAGGCCAGCATCACTTGTATCTCAGGATTGATGTGTAACTTGACAGAGAGAGAGAGAGAGAGAGAGAGCGAGCAACACAGCTTGTTAGGTATGCCTATTGTGACATAATAATGAATAGTGTGCTGAGTACAAGCAGGGACTCCAGCAAGAATAACTATGGCAGCATAACTAAAAGAGTAAGCCAGAACATTGACATGAGGGCACCCTGGGACATAAAGTGGCCAGCCACTCCACCGTCAACAAACCTGACTAAACGTGAGGGGGGCAACAGGATCCATACATACCAGTTTACCAAAACACTCTATGCCCAAGAACCCTCCAGATCTGCTCCTTTCCCTAATAAAAAGCTATTAACAAAAGTCTTGACTAAACAAATATATTTTCAGCCTAGACTTAAACACTAAGAATGTGTATGAGTCTCAAACACTACTTAAAAGGCTGTTACATCATTGTGGAGCTCTGTAACAGAAGGCTCTGCCCTGATATAGCCTTTGCTAGTTGCGGTACCACCAAATAGCCTAGCCCTTTTGATCTAAGGTGGCTCCTAAAAGACCAGAAGTTCACTCAAGTATTGTGGCGTGAGACCATTTAGTGCTTTATAGATCAATAGTAAAATTTTATAATCAGTGCGAAACTTGATTGGGAGTCAATGCAGTGTGGATAAGATAGGGGTGATGTGATCATAGTTCTAGTAAGAACTCTGGCTGCTGTATTTTGAAATAATTGGAGCTTATTTATGCACTTATTAGAACATCCAGACAGTAAAGCATTACAATAATCCAACCTAGAAGTAACAAAAGCAAAAACAAAACAAAAGAACTAGTTTTTCTGCATCATGTAGTGACATTATATTTCTTATCTTAGCAATAGTTCTGAGATGAAAGAAAGCTATCCAGGTAATGTTATGGATATGAGTTTCAAACAAAAGACTGGAGTCAATGATTACCTCCAGGTCTTTTACTGTTGCACGTGAATAAAAGCCATCCAGAGTTACTTTGTAATCAGAAAACCTACTTCTAGCTGCATGTGGTCCTCTTACAAGTACTTCTGTCTTGTCAGAGTTAAGCAGAAGGAAGTTAATAAGCATCCAGTGTTTAATGTCCTTTACACATTCCTCAGTTTTATTAAGTTGGTGTCTCTCATCTGGCTTTGCAGGAAAATACTGTCAGAGGATGGGTTGGAGATGGATGTAAGTGCAGAATATGTATTTATTATAAAAGAGATTACAGGCAAACAAATCCAAATCAGCAGGCAATATCATAACTGAGGAAACTAGCAATGGGTCAGGTGAGGCACAAACAGAGTATACTAGGCACAGACAAAATAGAAACAAGGAACAGGAATTGGAAAGGAGATCAAAGACAGAAACACGGCTCAGTTAAGTGTCACAAAGAACTCAATACTTCGCACTGAGCATGCATTTAAATAGTGTTTACATAAGTGCACACACTGCGCCTTAATCATGAGCAGGTCTGTATCATTAACAGCGCATGTGTGAGAGTCTGCTTGGCATGCACATAGTCCGGAGCACACCTGAGAGTCCAACTGGTGTAAGCGCCAAAGTGCACAGGTCTGATACACACAATTGTGTGTCATCAGCATAACATACCATGCTGCAGTAAATCCCTGATGTGGGTGGAGTACAGAAGCATGGCAGGCAGGAACTGAAGTCCTTGCAAACATTATTTTTTCTTTTAGCTTTTCAGCTTTACTCATGTGCTGCTCACAGACACACGCGCGCGCGCGCGCACACACGTTCTGGTCAGAGAGAGGCTCTTCTCTGCTCTCCCCCTCCTTTTATGCTCCATCCCTGCAACAAACACACACACACACACACACGTGAATTGACACCAGGTGTAATGACTTAGCCACTTACTTTACCTGACCCCGCCCTCCATTCACAAACTGCCGCTTGGCCACGCCCCCGTTGCCACATACCCCCACTGCCCGACTCAGGCTGAGGAGCTGTCCGGCCTGAAGCAGAGTCCCCTCCTGATGGGACAGGAAGTCCGCCACCACCATCTGCGCCCCCGGCCTGTGGACCACCTTGAATTTAAAGGGCTGGAGGGCGAGTTACCAACAGGTGATCCACGCATTGGCATCCTTCATGTGATGGCGCCACTGGAGGGGCACATGGTCTAAACAGAGGGTGAAAGGGCACCCCAGAAGGTAGTATCGGAGGGCGAGGACCACCCATTTGATGGCAAGACACTTTTATTCAATGGTGCTGTACTTTCTTTCATGCATTGAGAGTTTACGGCTGATGTACAGCACCTCGCCCTCCACCTTCTGGGACAAACCGGCCCCCAGCCCTCTGTCCGATGCGTTAGTCTGGAAAATAAAGGGGAGAGAGAAGTCAGGGGAGTGCAAAAATGGCTCCCACACAGTGCAGCTTTTACTTTAGAGAATGCCTGTTGGCACTGCTCCGTCCACTGGACTGGCTCTGGAGCCCCCTTTTTAGTGGGATCGGTTAATGGATTGGTGACATCCGAATAATTAGGTAAAAACCTACAATAATAGCCAGCCAGCCCCAGGAACTGTCTCACCCCCTTTTTGGTCTTAGGCCTCGGGCAGGCCGCAATCACTGCAGTCTTGTTAATTTGGGGACGCACCTGCCCATGACCCAAGTGGAACCCCAGATACCATACTTCCACTCACCCAATTGCACACTTTTTTGGGTTAGCTGTGAGACCTGCACACCTCAGCAACTTTAGAATGGCCCTCAGATGTTCCAGGTGGTGCGGCCAATCATGGCTATAGATAATGATATCATTGAGGTAGGTGGCGTGAGGGCAGAGGATCTTGTCCATGAGCTGCTGGAGTGTAGCCCCAAACAACCCAAAAGGAAGCGTAACAAATTGGTGTAACCCAAACGGTGTGGAAAAGACCATTTTTTTTCTAGGAATAGAGGAGTCAAGGGGATCTGCCAATATCCCTTCATTAAATCCAGTGTCGAATAAAAGCGGGCAGTGCCTAACCGATTGAGCAACTCATCAATGCGAGGCATTGGGTATGCATCAAATTTAGACACTGCGTTGACCTTTCCATAGTCCACACAGAACTGGACCGAGCCGTCAGTCTTGGGAACCAGGACCACTGGGCTGCTCCAGTCACTGTGGGACTCCTTGATTATGCCCATCTCGAGCATGGCCTTGAGTTTGTCCTGAACCACCTTTTTTTGTGTTCAGGCAGGTAGTAAGGGCGGCTACGCACCACCATCCCTGGGGGTGTCTCAATGTGGTGTTATATGAGGCGGGCATGGCTGGGTAGGGGCGAGAACACATCAGAAAATTCCTCCTGCAACTTTGCTACCTCCGTGAGTTGGGTCGGTGAGAGGTGGTCTCCACAAGGGACCGGAGTGCTTTGAGATGTTACCTTTCTTACCTCCGGCCCCAGCTCCACCTTCTCTGGAACTACCGATGACAATGCCATGGGGACCCCCTCATTCCAGCATTTTAAAAGGCTGAGGTGATAGATTTGCAATGCCCGGCACCTATCTGTTCACCTCACCTCATAGTCAACGTCTTCGACTCGCTGTGTGATCTCGAAGGGCCCTTGCCACTTGGAGACTAATTTAGAACTCAATGTGGGCAATAATATGAGTACTTTGACTTCCACCGTGAACTCTCTAAGGTGCATGCCCCTGTCGTACAGCCGAATTTAATGTTCTTGTGCCTGCCGCAAATTCTCCTGGGTTAAGTGCGTGAGGGTGTGGTGTTTTGCACACAAGTCAAGAATGTACTGAATTTCATTTTTGCTAGGCGAAGGTCCCTCCTCCCAAGTTTCCTTGTAGCACATCCAAAATGCCATGCGGCTTATGCCCATATAATAATTCAAATGGAGAAAACCCCGTGGAGGCTTGCGGGCCCTCTCATACTGCAAATAACAGAGGCTCGAGCCACTTATTCCAATTATGTGCATCCTCATTTACAAATTTCCGAATTATGTTTTTGAGTGTCCGATTAAACCGTTCCACTAAGCCATCCATTTGTGGGTGATAGATGCTGGTGCAGATCGACTTAATTCCTAGTAACCCATACAGTTCACGCAGTGTGCGTGACATAAATTTCATGCCTTGGTCTGTCAGGATTTCTTTCAGAATCCCGACTCAGGAGATAATATGGCAGAGCGCTTCCGCAATACTGTGTGCTGAGATATTGCAGAGAGGCGCCGCTTCCGGATATCATGTTGCATAGTCCACCAGAACTAAAATAAAGTGATATCCCTGTGCTGACCGATCTAATGGCCCGACAAGATCCATCCCAATTCGCTCAAATGGGGTCTCGATTAAAGGGAGAGAGCGCAAAAGCACTTTTGGAGTGGCCGGGGATTTACTAGTTGGCATTCACGGCATGCCACACACCACTGACAGACATCCCTGTGAATCCCTGGCCAATAGAACTGGGCCATTATTTGCGCTCGTGTTTTATCCTGTCCCAAGTGTCCGGCCATAGGATTAAAGTGAGCTGCATGGAATATGAATTCCTTATGGCTCTTTGGGATTAATAATTGGGTTATTTGTTCACCAGTTTGAGTGTCCTGCATCACTTGGTATAACCTGTTTTTAATAATAGAGAAATAAGGGAAGGCTGGTGTCGCGCTTGGCTGAAGAGTTTGACTATTGATTACTCTCACTTGGTCAAATGCATGCCATAGAATCTCATCTCGTGACTGCTCTAACAGGAAATCCTCAAGGGAATCCCCGAGAGAGGGAGGAGGAGCGGGCTGCTCCTCACTCCTCGTATCGCTCTGACGCGGTGCTGACGTAGATGGCTCTGTGACAGCTTCTCCACTCAACACCACCCCGAGATTTTCCTGTGACATACTAGTGCAGGGTCCACTATGTGTTAAATGTTCCATCAGCTTTTTAAACCTTAGCCAATCAGTCCCCAAAATCAATGAGTGGGGTTGACGAGGATTAACCGCTGCCTTTATTCTATGCATTTGGCCCCGGAATAGAATACAGACAGACACGAAGGGATAATTGTGAACATCCCCTTGCACACAACATTTTCACCACTTGTGCTCTCCCCAATGCCTCACCTTGCACCAGGCATTGGTGAATTGAGGTCTGATTACAACCGGAATCCACCAACACATGATATGTATCCCCTTGAACACTTACTGGTATGCAATACCTTCCAGCCCGATCGGGGGTGGTATCTGGTGTGTTGGGGATCTGGATCACAGCTTCCACCTCCCTCACGGAGCCCTGACTCTGGAGATGCTCTGGCTCCCCGTCCGCCTGCCATCGGAACTGCCGCCAGATGGTCCTCCGCCAACTCGATGGCTCATTGGAGTGACGCTGGGCAATGACACTGGACCCATTCCGTCGTTCCTTCTGGAAGCCAAGAGATGAACTGCTCCAGTGCCACCAGGTCGATGATCCCGTCGGCATCGCAGTCTTCCACCCTCAGCTACTGCTGGCAGGCATCCCAGAGTTGTTGGACGAATGTGAATGGCCGGCCAACCTCCTCCAGTGTCAGCTTCCGGAACTGCTAGAGATGTTGTTCTGGAGAGCGGCTGACCCGCTGCAAGATGGCTCTCTTGAGGTCGATGTAGATGAGCCGGCTACTGACAGGGATCTGAGGTGCCACAAGCTGCGCCTTGCTAGTCAGGAGCAGGAGGAAGCATGCCACATGCTGCTCAAGTGGCCACCCCCACGTTTGGACCGCTTGCACAAAGAGAGCGATGAAAGCTTCGGGCTCGTCATGCGGGCCCATCTTCGTGAGGGTGATGTGAGGGGAGTCCATGGTGGTGATGGTGGACGCCCCTGCTGACGCAAGTAGATGGCAGAATGCCTGGTGATCTTCCCGCTGGGCCTGCATCAAGGCATAAAAGCATTGCTCTTGCTCCTTCTGGAGGGCAGTCAGCACTTGATGCTGGTTCTGCTGGGCAGCAGCGAGGGCATGGATGAGCTCTGTAAATGGGGAAGACTCCATGGGGTGGTTCCCTTCCGTATTTGACATCCCGGGTTTAGGCACCACTGTGGTAAATCCCTGATGTGGGTGGAGTACAGAAGCATGGCAGGTGGGAACTGAAGTTCTTGCAAACTTTATTTTTTCTTTTAGCTTTTCAGCTTTACTCATGTGCTGCTCACAGACACACACGCGTGCGCGCGCGCGCACACGTTCTGGTCGGGGAGAGGCTCTTCTCTGCTCTCCCCCTCCTTTAATGCTCCATCCCTGCAACACACACACACACACACACACACACACACACACACACACACACACACACACACGAATTGACACCAGGTGTAATGACTTAGCCACTTACCTTCCCCGACCCTGCCCTCCATTCATAAACTGCCGCTTGGCCACACCCCCGTTGCCACACATGCTTACGAATAATATTACCCAGAGGTAACATATTATAAAGAAAAAAGCAGTGGGCCTAAGACAGAACCTTGGGGAACGTCAAACTTTACCTTAGTATGCACAGAAAAATCATCATTTACATCAACAAACTGATAGTGATCAGTTAAATAAGACCTGAGCCAGGAAAGGGCTATTCCCTTAACTCCCACAACATTTTCTAGTCTATCCAGGAGAATGGAATGATTAATAGTGTCAAAGGCTGCACTAAGGTCAAGCAATACAAGCAAGGAGATACAGCCCTGATCAGATGCCAATAGTAGGTTGTTTACTACTTTAACCATTACTGTCTCTGTGCTATGAAGAGGTCTAAATCCTGAGTGATACATTTCATGGATGTTATTCCTATGCAGATATGAGCATTACTGCTGTGCCACAGTTTTTTCTAGGATCTTGGAAATAAAGGGGAGATTTGATATTGGCCTATAATTGGACAGGGGACGAAGTCAGGTTTTTTAATCAGGGGTTTGATAACTGCTAGTTTAAAGGATTTGGGTACATAGCCAATTCTAATGGAAGAATTGATTATTTTTAGAAGAGGTTCAATTGCTTCTGGTATTATCTGTTTGAAGAGATATGCAGGTAAGGGATCTAATACACAAGATGAAGATTTTGATGTGGAAATTAATGAAATTAGTTCAATTTCTCTAAGTGGAGTAAAACATTCTAATTGCTGATCTGATACAGTTGTATTGTTAACTACAGTGTATATTGTTAACAACTCCATTTTTGTTTTATCAGACCATAGAACACCATTCCACTCAGCATTGTCTTAGCATTTTGCAAACTCCTGGAACTTCCATTTGTGGTAAACTGACAGAAAAGACATTTTTTTTCTGGCATAATTTCCAAATAACCTGTTGGCACAGAGGTGGCTTCTGATGCTGGTTTTGGAGATTTGGTAACCCCAAGATTTTACTTTTATTTATAATTCACTAACAGTGATCCTTGTGGTTTTTTCCCCTTCTCTTCCCATCCTCATCACTGTATATGAGGGAAAAATAAACTTGGGTCCTCTTCCAGGGATGTTTGTAATAGTTCCAGTTAATGTCCACTTTTTTTTTTTTTTTAATTATTGCCCCAACAGTAGAAATAGGCATTTTTAGGTGAGTGGCTATTTTTTTCATAACCATTCCCTGACATATGAAGGTCAACACATTTCTCTATTTGGTTTGTGTGTTTTCTTGTCTTTCCCATGCTGATGGATGACTAAGGGAATTTGGCCTCTGTGTCACCATGTATTTGTACTCCAGTTAATCAGGAAGGCATGGGTTACAGTTTGAAAATTCCTACACACTCCCTTCAACTCAAAAATGTACAATTTAAATGGGAAACATGCTTCATTTACATTGTGTTCACTATAATTTCCAGGGGTGCCAATAATAGGGGCACATGTTTTTGTTGAAAATAATTATTTCTTCATGAGGGATTTGTTTTTCTCTGATTAAATTTATTTCAATTAAAGGTTGGATTTTTCTCATTTTTTCAGTGTGAGATGAAGATACTTTTATCTTACCTTTTTTGCTAATCTTTAAAAGGGGTGCCAGTAATTGTGGTGGGTACTGTATATTCTGATGTTAGGAGCTATGAAGAGGATCCACGGCCAAATCTCTATTCCTCTCTAAGCTATCAGTGAGGCAACATATTCCTGTCATTTTGTACTGTAGGTACGTACATGCATCTCATTTTCTCATTAAACATGTCAAACATGTCAGTAAAGACGACAGATTGTCATGAATGACGCGGAAGATCTGAGTTCGCAGCAGCCTTCAAACATGGCCACTATGAACTACAACTCCCAGCAAGCACCACACTGCCTCTACTGAATTCTCATCAGTGCCACACCTGTTCTGCATTCCACTAATTACCACCAAACACTACATAAGCATGCTTTCTCTGTCTGTTCAACACAAAGTTTTGCTCAGTGTTCACATACCTAACCATGCCAAGCCTTTACATACTGCTCTGCTTATTTTTGTCTATGACCTTGCTTCTGCCTTTCCTTACTTTGAGCTTTGCCCTGCCTCTGACACACTGACTGCACTTCATACGATTCTCACTTCCCTTGACTATAAGTTGGATTACAATTTGGATTTGTTTACCAGTTTGCTACAAACTCTTCTCTGCAATTGCATCTATAAGTTGCCTGCATTTCTGACAGAATATTTCACCCACATCATGGATACAGCAGAGAAGACACAACAAACTGCTCTGCCAGTGCAGGGACACCTATTAGGAGAACACCAGAAGATGCTAAGTGAACTGGATATCTGCATTTCACAGCTCACTGCTGGTGTGTTGCAGGCTCTCCTAATGCACCCCACACCCACTGCGAGTGATCCTCTCATGCCCTGACCTGACAAATTCTCTAGGGAGGTTTCTGAGTATAAAGACATCCTGCTTCAGTGCTCACTCTACTTACCTACACAGACAGGTATGAGTGACCAGCAGAAAATTGCTCAGTTTATTAACTTGCTCACTAGGAAGGTGTTCTACTAGGTGACAGCCGTGTGGGAGAGGGGCAGTGAGCCCACAACTTCTTAGGATCGCTTTGTTGAACTGTTTAAGAGAGTGTTGTCCCACACCAGCAAGAAGGCATGAGGTTGGTGAGCAGCTGTTGACACGACAGCAGGAAGATTGGAGAGTCACTGAATATGCACTAGGGTTCTGTGCCCTTGCTGCTGGGAATGGGTGGAACAAGCTGGCCTTGAATGCTGCTTTTCATCAGGGACTCAATCCCTTCATTCTTATGGAGTTAGCCTGTCAGGATGAGCAACAAACCCTGGGCTCCCTCATCAACCTATCCACCAGGCTTGACAGTCTCCTCCATAATACCCTGTCACTACAAGGTTCCATCTTGAATACTCTGACCTCCACCACCCCTACATCCATGAAGAGCTCTAGCACCCGCATGAACCGCTCTAAGCATGAAAGAAGATGGTGGGAGGGTTTGTGCTTCTATTGTAGTGGAGCCAATCATCTGCTGGCACACTGTGCCATTTTTGGCCTGCCATTTTTTGGCTAGGAGAACTGCTGGAACCAAGGGAGATACCAGCACTGCTACTTCTCTTCTGGTGAGTCCCACTCTATCTTCACCACATCAGTTTGTCAAGTTAAATGTATTGTTAAAGTTCTCAGAATCATCCCATGTTCTCTCTGCACTGATGGACTCTGGGGCTGCCAGCAACTTCATTGAGAGTACAGTCATCCAAAAATTCCAGATACCCACACAAGAGCTCCCGCAACCAATAACAATTAAGGCCATTGATTGTGGACCCATTGGGGGAGGGGAGGGGGGGTCACTGTCCACACTGTGCCACTGGAACTTCAGGTCAGTGCTTTACACATGGAGACCATCTCCCTTTTCGTCACCCATACACAAAACCAGGCCATTATCCTCAGCGTTCCCTGGTGCAGCTCCATGACTGACTTATCTCTTGTCAATGTAAAGAAATCAGACAATGGTCCCTTGTCATGCCAGCAGCATTGTCTCTGCCTGCCTGAATTCACCTTAGCCTCCACCTTAGTGGAGATCCCTGACCCCATCAGCACCATTCACATCCCACCATGCTACAGTGCATACGGGGAGGTCTTTAGTAAGGGGAGAGCCAATGGACTACCACCTCACTATGACTGTACTATCAGCCCCCTCCCAGGCACAATGCCTCCATGCTACCACATCTATCCCCTAGCCATTTCAGAACAAAAGGCCATGGAGGTGTACATACAAGAGGCACTGCAGCAGGGGTACATTTGTCCCACCATGTCACCTGCATCAGCTGGGTTCTTCTTTGTTGAAAAGAAAGAAGGAGGCCTCAGGCTATGCATCAATTACTGAGGCTTCAATTAAGTCACAGTTAAATACCTTTATTCCCTACCTCTGGTTTCCCTAGCCTTGGAGCAGCTGCATCAGCACAGACCTTCACTAAGCTTGACCTCAGAAGCACTTATAGCCTGGTATGGATCTGAGAGGGAAACGAATGGAAGACAGCATTTAGCACTACCATGAGCCACTTCGAATATTGTGTAATGCCATATGGGCTATCTTGCACACCCAGTGCCTTTCAATGCCTTATCAGTGACCTGCTCAGGGCCATGCTCAGCCATTATGTCACTGCCTATATAGAGGACATTCTCATCAACTCTCCTGATGAGGAGAGCCACGCAAAGCATGTGGAGGCTGTGCTCGGCTGGCTCCTGGACAATCATTTGTACATAAAGGCTGAAAAGTGTGAATTCCACATACCACAAATCACAATCCTGGGCTATGTCATAAGTGTTGGGGAAGTCAGCATGGACAAGGACAAGATATCAGCAGTGACAACATGGCCAACTCCCATCATGGTCAAGGAGCTCCAATGATTCCTGGGGTTCGCAAACATTTACCAATGCTTCATCCAGGGCTTCAGCTCCATTGTCAAACCCCCCCCCCCCCCATGTTCCTTCTAAAGAAGGGGCCCAAATGCCTCCAATGGGACCAGGCATCTGAAGATGCATTCACCCTCAGCTCCCATCCTCAAGTACCCCGACCCCACCAAACCCTTCACTGTGGAGGTTGATACCTTGGAGTCAGGGGTTGGGGCAGTTCTCTCACAACTCTTTGGAGAGAGACCCAAGCTACACCCAGTAGCCTTCTTCTCCAGAAAGCTCACACCAGCAGAGCAAAATTATAACATTGGAAACCAGGGGCTCTTGGCTCAAGCTGGTGTTAGAAGAGTAGAGACAGTGGCATGAGGGAGTCATACACCTTTTCACAATATATACAGATCACAAAAACCTGGAATACTTCAAGTCTGCAAAACATCTGAACCCCTGTCAAGCACACTGGACCCTCTTCTTGACCAGGTTTCATTTCACAATCGCATACAGACCTGGTTCCAAGAATACCAAGGCAGATGTCCTGCCCAGAATACACTCCCCCATGACCACTACCTAGGAGCCCACAACCATCCTACTTTACATCCAAGCTTCATCAATGTCTTTACATGGGACATTGACAAAGAGATAGCACAGGCCCCACCCAGTCACATTCCAGAAGATTGTGCCCCCCCACAATAATATGTAATATGTACCTCCACTGATCCAGGGTCAACTCATTACCTAAGCTCACTCCTTGCCAATCACGGGGCACCCCAGCAGTCAGCACACCTACCAGCTGCTCAAGGCTAAATACTGGTGGCAAAACGTGAACACTGACATCAACCATTTAATTGACTCTTGCTCTGCTTGTGCCCAAGCCAAAGTACCCTGAGCATCACCGGTACATAAGCTGATGCTGCTCCCCACACCCCAACTCTCTTCGTCCCACCTAGCAATTGACTTCATCCTCAGACTCCTCCCACTACCCAGCCTACCATCAGCCTGCAAAACAGCAGAACTGATTTTCTTATAGGTCTTCTGCTACTTCAGCATCCCAGAGGACATAGTGAGTGACCAGGGTCCCCAATTTATGTCTAAAGTGTGGTCCAAGTTCATGAACAAACTAGGGGTTTCAGTCAGCCTGACCTCTGGCCATAACCCCAGTCCAACAGCCAGGTAGAATAGGCCAATCAAGAAATCAGGTGCTTCTTGAGGGTCTTCTGTATGGAGAATCAGAGGGATTGGGGCCCAATTCCTGCCCTAGGTAGAGTATGCACAGAACTCATTAAGACATTTAGCCACACAGCTCATGCCATTTCAGTGCATACTGGGATATCAACCTCCACTTCCCCTTGGACGAGTCCCCCACTAACGTACTGGCCATTGATCAAATGTTTCCTAAGAAGTGGACAAGTTTGAGAGTGTCCATCAACACTTCAAACAGGTGGCTAGGAGATACAAGCACTTTGCTGACAGGTACAGAGATAAACACCTGTGTATGCCCCCAAGGACAGAGTATGGGTTTCCACAAGGGACATACGAGACCCCAACGCCTGCAAGAAAATCAGTGGCAAATACATTGACCCCTTCAAGGTCCTCTACAAAATCAATGAGGTGTCATACAAGCTAGAACTCCATCAGCACTGCTGCCTATCGCCTACCTTTCATGTTTCCTGCCTAAAGCCAACCACGTCAGGGCCCCTAACAAGTGGCACCTCAGTCACATCACCCCCTGCACCACTAAATGTGGAGGGAGAACCCATGTACTTGGTATGCAATATCCTCAACTCACACTGCAAACAGGTTAACATTGAGTACTTGGTGGACTGGGAGGGTTATGGCCCAGAGGAATGCAGTTCGGTCCCAGCCAAGAACATCTTGGACCAACTGCTCAAGCAAGAATTTCATGCCAGGTACCCAAAAAAACCAGCAGGCCATCCCAAAAGAGGAAGCACTCCCAGAGTGGGCATCTTGGGAGGTGGGTGTTTGTCATGAATGATGTGAAAGCTCCGAGTTCGCACAAGCCTTCAAACATGGCCACTGTGAACTATGACTCACAGCAAGCACCACACTGTCCTCCCTCTCCTGAAGTCTGATCAGTACCACACCTGCTCTTCATTCCCCTAATTATCACCAAACACTACATAAGCACTCTTCCTCCATGTGTTCAATGTGAAGTATTGCTGAGTGTTCACATACCTGATTGTGCCAAGCCTTTACATACTGCTCTGCTTATTTATGTCTATGACCTTGCTTCTGCCTTTCCCTGCTTTGATCTTTGCCCTGCTTCTGACACACTGATTGCACCTTGCATGACCCTTACTTTCCTTGACTGTGAGTTGGATTATGATTTGGAATTGTTGATCAGTTTGCTACAAACTCTTCTCTGAAATTGCATCCAGAAGTTGCCTGCATTTCTGACACAGGTCTCATCTCATCTCATCTCATCTCATCTCATTATCTGTAGCCGCTTTATCCTGTTCTACAGGGTCGCAGGCAAGCTGGAGCCTATCCC
>JAPFFA010000004.1:17765068-17778568 GCA_026153275.1 Sciades herzbergii | reverse complement strand
ATAAGATTATTTAATTTGCTTCAGAATGTGATTGTCTCAGTTCATCTGATTATTTAATTAGCCTTTTACGTTTTATCGGTGAAAATGCTTGCATGTACCTGTATGTTGCACTGCAAAAAATTGAAAACTGGATTTGAGGAGAAAATTACTTAATACTAGTGAAATGATCTTGCTGCATGGACAGATTTTTACTTGATAAGACATCTTAGAATAAGTTGGTTGCAATCTAGAACTAGGTTTAATAGTCTCAGAATTGGTGTTTTGTATTCTTTTAATAGGAAATGCTAGATCATTTAAACTATTCAAGATATTTTCACTTGCGAAGATAGATATTTTTTTTGCAGTGTGCGTAAGTTAGAACACCTATCCTGTTTTAATGAGTTAACCCACAATCAATGAAGTCAAACCAGTCTTAGTTGAGCAAGTTGGTAATGGTATTTCTTACTTTCACCATAAATTTTTATTTTTATGACTTTGGTCTATAGCCATCAAAGGCCTCGGCCTTAAAACGTCACGCGCTCAGGGCTGGCTGGCTCAGTGGGGCAGCTCAAATGCCAACTTTGCTGTCGATTTTAACACTCAAACATTTTTTTTTTTATTCCCGTTTATGCAACATACAAGAGTCAAGGATGGAGATACTGTCCACTCGGAAACGTATTTAAAAATAAAGGTTCTGCATATCTCCTTTATGGTGGTGCGTTGTGAAGAGAAGTAGGTTTTGCTAGCCTGTGACCATGATGACTGACTGACTTAAACTGATTAACATAAACAAGTAGGTCCCCCTGTTTTACAGGTTGTTAACCTAAAGTACAACAGGGCTTTCCCCAGAAAAAAAACATCAGAGCGGTGCTACTGATGCAGAGCCCAGCTTGTAAGGGCTGGCCTGGTATGGAGGGCCCCAAAGGCTGCTGGGGGGTCCGGGGGTATGCTCCCCTGGAAAATTTTGAAATTAGAGACTTCAGATGGTGCATTCTGGTGGTATCTAGGGCTGATTTAGGCACAAGTCAAAATTTATTAAATTTGCTGCTTTTTTTTTTTTTTTTTTAACCTTGTCAAATATGCAAGGGGCAAAATTAGATTTGAAATGAAAACACTTTGTAGCACGCCTTTTCATTTTTCCAATTCCAGGATGCGAGGAACAGAATTGAGGTCAAATCACACAACAGCACCCTCTAGCGACCAGCACCTAGAACGTGGTTTTATGTATGGTTGCTAATGGCAGTCAGTGCACGCAGCAAAACCCTTGATTTTCACTTCTGGTTTGAGTACCAGGATAGTCTAGACCTGTATATTACAAAATCTTCCTATTTCTGTAGTTATTACTCATTTTCAGAGGGGAATAGGAGATATTTAGGTGCTGAAAGTATTCTGCGTTGTTATGGTATTGATTTGATTTGTATTTTTTTTGGTGTGCAAGTGGCAGTGTGGCGCTGATGTTGCACAGCACGGCGGAGCGCCACATATCTGCACTTTGGGGAAAGCCCAAAGGTTAGCCATGAGTTACCTCGTGAATCACCCTGGTACTTGTCGTGTTTGGAAAGAAGCATCTGTCTGTTTGATGTGGGGGTCGGTATTGGTCATAAATCATCAGAACAGCTTGTATATTTTTATATCATACAATGTTTCCATTTTATATATAACACCTGTTATATTTGCTGGAAGGATTTGAGATTTGTGAAAGCCAAATAAGAGTGATTTGGGAACAATATCGTTTTGTGAAATTAACAAATTAACTTGGCTAAAATTTTGTTTTATGTTTTATAGATGATGCTTGAGTCGTCCCCCCCCCCCACTGTAATTAAACCAAACAATATTTGTGCTTTTTCTCACCCAGGGATCGTCTTCTGTCTTGAGCTCTGGGGGCCAGCATCAGTTAGCTGAGATGCAACCCCCTCCTCGTACTGCGCCTCCTGGAGCATGTGGCACACCCCCACCACCACCACCCACCTCTGGTGGCTCAAATACTTTCAGGAGAAATCGACCACACAAGCATGGAGCACTGGCACCCAATGCAGCATCCGCTCAACCTTCACAGCCACTGACTGACCCTTTTGCCTTTGGGAGGCAAGGCTCTCCATCTGCAGGAGTAAGCAACCAGACGACGACTCAAAACAGTAGTCCTATTCCTATGCAAGCCCCTCTCGCAGCAGGTTTTAATCAGACTGGTCCACCATCAGGAGCACAAGTGCCAATAGCTGGTCCTGGACACACTTTTTTCGCTTCTCATCCTGGTCCTTCAGGGCCTCCGTTGCCCCCTAACTTGCCATCTGCTGAACCTGGTTATTTCAGCTCCCAAGATCCAATGCCGTACATTGCACAGTTGCCTAACTCTGTTCCTCCTTTCAGTTCTAG
The DNA here is from genome assembly GCA_026153275.1 of Sciades herzbergii. Classification (NCBI taxonomy): domain Eukaryota; kingdom Metazoa; phylum Chordata; class Actinopteri; order Siluriformes; family Ariidae; genus Sciades; species Sciades herzbergii. The sequence continues at coordinate 17,776,216 of JAPFFA010000004.1, read as the reverse complement.
CACAATGCATGCTCCTCCTGCAGCCTCGACCCCGCCAGTTCAAAGTATGCCTCCGTTTCAACCCACACCACTTGCTCCATCCCATTCCGGGCCTGATCATGGTAGTCGTCCTCCTTCTGTTCAGAACTACTTTCAGCCAACCAGTGATGCATCACAGCAATTTCATGCACACCCCCCGGCACAAGCTCCTCCACCTGCCCTCTTGCCCTATCATGGCCAATTTCAGTCGCACAGTCAGAATCATAGTCAGTCAGCCGTACCGAATATGGGTGACCCAGCAATTTCTCAGCAACAAAACTCTCACTTTTCAGCCCAGAGCTATTTCAGCCAGACAGGTGGTGCCTCAGACCCATGGTTCAATCAGGTTCCACAGGACCCCTTGCACCGTTCCTGCCCCCTTCCATATACTGTTCCATCTGCTGATCCTGGAACAGTGTCCATGTTCTTTCATGGCAATGATGTAGAAAATGAAGAGACTCTTTCTGGGGAGGGCCATGTCAATGGAGTCTCCCACCCTCTCCAAAGCAGGGAGGTAAATGAAACCATTAATCCCTGTTTGAATGAAACTGGGAATGCCAGAGTGACTGCAGGTGCATGTGACTCAGTTGAGAATCTGGAATGTGTTCCAAATCAGGAAGTTTTGCCTAATGAATCACCATCAAGCCATGCTAATGAGGCAGGGCCTAACTTGGAAACACCTGACTCCTCTCGTCCTGCACGGTCTGCAAGTGTCTCATCCAGCTATAGCAATGTCAGTCACAGCAGTGGTCATGCTCCCCACAGTAGCAGCCACCCTCCTCGACGACATCAGGGAGTTGTTGGGACATTTATCCAACAAGAAAGCCCCCGGCTACCTGATACGCCAGTATCACACCCTTCTGCTGGTGGTTACTTTGAACAGATAGATTCTGCTCCTGCTCCAGAGTCAAGTCCTACTTTCCCCACACCCAGCCCTCCAAAGCCAGTTGGGGTGTTCCAGGCCAGTGCTAACTCTTCCTTTGAGCCCGTGCGATCACACAGTGTAGGGGTTAGACCTGCTGAGGTTGACCGTGCAAGAATGGTAATGGAAAAAGGTGGAGTTGACACATTGCCTGGCAACTTGGAGCAGCCTCCCGACAATATGGAGACGATCTGCTTTCCTGGAGGACAGGATCGCAGGCCTTCATCTCGAGCTCAGGGGTCACGGCGACTCTGTGATAGTCCTGCTACAACCCTCTGGGCTCAAAGCGATGCAGCTAGTCTTGGTGCTAATATACTTTTGGCACCTGCAGCACCTCCTCTTGCTGCTGCTACTACAGCTTCATCATGCAAGCCCAGTACTGAGGTTATCCAGCCACCAGAAGATGGGCCCCTGGATCTGCAGCCTCCCAGGGTACATCCACAGCCTCATTCAGAGAACCTTGAGAACCCACCTGATTCAGCTCATCAGGCAAGTTTGGGCTATGCTTCTTTGCTAGTGCCCACACCTCCCACAGAGGCTTTAAACCAGCCTGTCTTGATTGCCACACCTTCTTCCAATTATACAGTGATTTCTCCTCAAATGCCTGTCCAAACAACCAATCAAATAAGTCCCAAGGAAACAAATGTGCCTGTTCAGCCCCCAACTGAAGCCCAAGTGGCCAGTCAGTTGCCACAGGCTTCCCACTCAGCCAATCATCCACCTCCTCTTTTCTCTCAAACACCGACCAGCTTTCACCCACCTTCAAGTCAGAGTTCGATAAATCTGGCACAAGAAGGTCAAGATGCTCCACTTCCTGTCCACCCAGCCCAGTCTACTCCTTTGAAGGCCCAGTCACCAAGAAGTGACTGCCAATCACTTCCACCTTCTAATTCGCAAATTCCTTCATCTGCTTCTGTCACCAATCAGAACCATCGCTCAAATTATGAGCTGCTTGATTTTTCTATGCACCAAACACAAAGCGTAAATCAGGCCCCTTCTCATTCAGCTCCTACCCCTGCCCCAGTAAATAACGCAGCTGGCTTTTACTTGCAGGTCACCAAAGATGCACAGCAAGGGGCACGAGCAGATAGCGAATCTCCGCTTCAGCCACCAACCCTGAATCAACCTAGAGCTCCCAGTAATCAATCCACCAATGGCCAATCTGGTCTGTCCAATTCAGCTCATCCAGTTCCACAGTATCAACCTCCCCCACAGGCTACACCTGTTTCTCAAACCACCCCATCCTCCACATATCCTCCTCAATTTGGAAATTCTGCTGGTACACATGACCCCCAGCGTCCCCCTTCTGCACTTGGGAGTCAGCATAGTTATGGTGCGCCACCTCCCATGCCTCCTGGGCCTGGATTTGGTAGCTACTATGCAGAGTATCAGGATGGAAGGCATCCTTTCCCATCTCCATATCCACACATGGACCCAAGAGCTCAGAACTACTACCAGGTATTTTTCTTCCTTTCCAAGTGTCCTTCATTTACATGACCTATCAAAAGTAAGGGATTATTACCTGACCGATAATAAATTGTTTACTAACATCATTTTAAAAGGACACCATTTGAGCACTGAATCTGTAGTTTTGTTGTTGGTGTTGTGTGGAGCATGAGGCCAAAATAGTGTGCATATGTTGGCTGCAAGTTCTTTTATTTATTTATTTATTTTTTATCCCCCCCTTTGGTCTTCCCACCCACTAGTTGACTACAGGAGGGGGGGGTTAGTATGTGCCATTTTTTTTTTTTTTTTTGAACTGCAGAATCATGGACAGGGCATAACGCACCTTGGAGAAAAGCACTGTCTGACCTGTTCTGCATGCATGAGCTCATAGACTCCCGCAATTGACTAGTTTCACTGTGAGTGATGGTAGAGACAGAGTACACAATCCCGCCCATCCTGAGGGCTTTCTTGGCTCCTGGCCATGGTTGACTGTTCACCTTTAGAAACTTGCAATCTCTTGATGATGAGGCAAATGCTTTTCTGTTGTGCCACTCTGGAGACTTAAATTCAGTTTAGATACTGAAATGATCCACTGTACTTGCAGGATGACCCATATCGAAGGGGAGATCCCCGGTATGGCCGGTACAACGGACCAAACCCTGGTTACCGGGAGGCAGATCGACAGCCAGAGAGACCGAGTTCTAGGACCAGTCAGTACTCTGACCGACCCAACTCCAGGTAAAGGATCAGTTCGTGGAGGTCAACCACTTCCTCATACAATGTTTTAACCATAACACTGTTAATTTTACCCAGTTGCTCAGGAATTAAAAAATAATTTGACGGGAAGCCTTTTCTGAATTTAAAGTAAAATTGATTCTGGTCGTTTTATTTTCTTACTGTGATTTAAATACTGATAAACAGCACGGACCTTATCTACACTATGATTTACAGCCATGCAAAGGCTACAAATTTCTATTCAGTGTTTTTTATGCTACTGTGTTAACGCCTAAAGTGCAGTAAATGTTCAAAAGAATAAATCTGTTTTGCATATTGCACCATTTTTAAGGATGCAACAATTTTATAGTACACTTGTGTGGACAACCCGTGGCTCAGATAAAAACATTCATACTGGAACTGAGAGTGCACAGCATGAAAGCTCGTGTCCATCAACCAGTTCCTTATATCTTAATGGACCAGTCTTATACAAAGTGCAGTTGACTGTAGAATTGTCTTCGTCTCGACGAGTGAATGTCTTACTTTGAGTGGCCTGTATGACCCCTACATGATCAGTTGTTTTCTAACAGTGAATGAAAGTATTCTGTAACTAAGCTTTTACTAGTAGATCTTTGTATTTGTGTGAAAACAAACTTCCTTGTTGTATTTAGCACAAGGTCTCAGTGTTGGATTTGCGTCCTTGTTCACTCTTTTGTCCCCCCCACCTTTCAGGCAGGGGTATGCTGAGGATTACCGTAGTGCCTATGACGACTACTATGCAAATTATTATAAGTACATGGGTAAGTATATGGATAAACACTATTGTAACTCTTGTCTCTTTTTCTGTGTATATTTAATTGTGTGAGAGATGGTGTAAACCAAATTTATTGGTTCTTGATTTCTATGTAGATCAGAACAGGTGGTATGACCCCAATGCTCTTTATGACCCCCGTTATCGAAGTTACTATGAGCAGGCATATGCTTGGTATAATTATGACCATGAGGCCTACAGGAGACACGACCCCTACTTGGGTCAACAGTATTCCAACAGGTATATACCCATGCTAACTTTTTTTTTTTTTCCCCCCCAGGTCCCTGAGTCTTGGTATATGTGTATTTTAATAATCTCTGTCAAAAATCTGGATATTGGTATACTTTAAAATCGCACTAAAACACGTACAGACTAATTTGAGATTGTACACTTCACCACAGTGGTTTTATTTGTATAAAATAAGGTTTAACCTGTTGGTAAATATGGTGTGTCTGCACTGCGTTGCTTTAGAGTAATTTATGATAGCGTTAGCTAATTATAGAATTATGTCAAATGGGTGATTTGTTTGATGAAAGAAACAGAATTTGATATCCAAGAAAAACTTCCTCAGATTTAATGTGGTTTTGTCCTGTTTATATTAGTTACCTAATAATGGCCATAGCCAAACTCATAGACATGATAGAAAAGTCCACAAGCTGTATGCAGCAACAAATTTTGCATGTGGAAATGTACTATTATAACCATGTACTTGTCAAACACACTTGTTCTATGATAACCATCTGCAGGCGTGAAGGCTATGACGACCCATGGCGTTACTATCCTGGCTATGATTCGAGTTTTGATGACGAATGTCGTCGTCGGGACACATACGGAGACGAGTTGGAGCGGCGTTCTGTTCACAGCGAGAGATCGACACACAGCCGCCGGAGCAGCTTCAGCTCCCGCTCACAGCAGGTTGGTCGATCTGTCAGTCTCTCTCTCTCTCTCTCTCTCTCTCTCTCTCTCTCTCTCTCTCTCTCTCTCTCGCATGCCCACTCTGTGTGTGTAACAGCCCACAATGTTTTGCAAATCCTCTTCAGCCTATGTTCAATTTGAATACAATATAAAGACAAGATATTTAATGTTCAGTCTGATAAACTTCATTGTTTTTTGTAAATGTACACTCATTCTGAATTTAATGTCTGCAACGTGTTCCAAACAAGCTGGGACAGGGGCAGCAAAAAACTGGGAAAGTTGTGGAATGCTGAAAAAATACCTGTTTGGAACGTTCTAGAGGTAAACGGGTTAATTGGTAATTGGAAAGGCTTAGCCATTCACAAGTAAGGATGGGGCAAGGTTCACCACTTGGTGAGAAACTGTATGGGCAAATAGTCCAATGTTGTAAGAACAATGTTTCTCAAATGTACAATTGCAAGGAGTTTTGGGATTTTGTGTGACCTAATTTGTCACAATGCTTATTTCCATCCAGAGTTGTATTAATTTCTTGTTGAGATCTTATTTTGACAAGGGGAGACTCGAACCACTCAAGTCTTTTCCAGCACATCCCAAAGACTTTCAGTGGGGTCAAGATCAGGACTCTGTGGTGGCCAATTAATGTGTGAAAATGATTCCTCATGCTTCCTGAACCACTCTATCACAATTTGAGTCCTAATGTTATGTTTTTGCCATCAGGAAAGCAAAAATCCATTGATGTGATAACCTGGTCATTCAGTACATTCAGGTCATCAGCTGTCTTCATTTTATTGCCAAAGAATGTTTCTGAGGTTCAGCCTGACCAACTGAAGCAACCTCAGATCATAACATTGCCTCCAGAGGCTTGTACAGTGGCCACAATGCATGATGGGTGCACCTTTTTACCCTGATGTGCCCATTACACTGGAATAGAGTAAATCTGGACTCCTCAGGCCACATGACCTTTTTCCATTACTCTAGAATCCAGTCTTTATGCTCTCTAGCATAAAGCCTTTTCTTCTGATTAACCTCACTAACAAGTAGTTTTCTTTTGGCCACACAGCTGTTTAGTCCCAATCCTGCGAGTTCTTGTCGCACTGTACATGTGGAAATGTTCCTACTTTCACCATTAAACATAAGAGTTTATTTCCTTTTTTTTTTTTTTTTTTAAGTTGACTTCAAGCATTTAAATGATTTCCTGATCACCATCAGTCAAGATTTTTTTCCCGACCACATTTCTTCCATGAAGTTGACAGTTCTCCATCATCCTTCCAGATTTTATTAATACGCTGGGCACTTTTTATCCCAATTCCAGTAATTTCAGCAATCATCATATTTGTTTGCTTGATGCAGGCCAATAATTTGACCTGTCTGAAACGTAGTAGTAATAATAATGAGTTCAACTTGCATAGCGCCTTTCTCAGACCCAAGGTCGCTTTACAATTACAAAAAAAAAAGTCCACCAAAAGAGGGTCAGGATGTAATTCCAATGGCGTAGCTGCTCACAATCCCACCAGAAGGTGCACGAAAGTATGTCCCACACCGCTTGCGTAGCCACCACGGCGACACCATGCAACATTGCTCAGAACACCGCACCATGGATTCACAAAGTGAGTACAGAAGCACTGTCACCCATAGCACTGGTATGCCCCAAACCCCCTGCACAGCCACTGGGACACCACCGAGCAACATCGCTCCAAGCATAGAAGCACCGCCACACAGAGCGCTGGACAACCCTGATGTTAAAAGAGCAACGAGCTCAGTGCAGTCCATAGCGAGCAGTATAGGCATCACCCATAGCGGACCAAGGCCTGAAGGAAACCAACGCCCAAACCTGGGTCTGGAGCTATGCCACAACCGGCGGGCATGACATTCAAACAATGAACAAGCATCAAACTATACAAAAACAAAGGGGGGGGAGGAGTTGAATTCTCTGGGCCTGAGCTCATCTGAGATGGACAGGCAAAAAGTCGTGCTATGGTCTGAGTCCACATTTCAAATAGTTTTTGGAAATAATGGATGTTGTGTCCTCAAGGCTAAAGAGGAAAAGGACCATCCAGATTATTGTCAGCACAAAGTTCAAAAGCCAGCATCTGTGATGTGGGGGTGTATTAGTGCCCATGACATGGGTAACTTGCACATCTGTGAAAGCAGTATTAATGCTGAATGGTACATACAGGTTTTGGAGTAACATATGCTGCCAAACAGTCAATGTCTTTTTCAGGGACGTCCCTGTTTATTCCAATAAGGCAATGCCAAGTCACATTCTGCATGTGTTACGACAGCGTAGCTTTGTAGTAAAAGAGAGCAGGTGCTAAACTGGCCTGCCTGCCTCCCATTGAAAATGTGTGGCACATTATGAAGTGCAGAATATGACAGTGGAGATCCTGGACTGTTGAGCAACTGAAGTCGTATGTCAAGCAAGAATGGGGAAGAACTTCACGCTCAATACTTAAGCAATTAGTCTCCTCAGTTCCAAAATGCTTATTGAATGTTGTTAAAAGAAAATGCAATGTAACCGTAGTAAACATGCCCCTGTTCCACCTTTTTTGGAATGTGTGTTGCGAGTATCAAATTCAGAATGAGTGTACATTTCAAAAAAGTCAAGTTTATCAGTTTGAACATTACATTTCTTGTCTTTCTACTGTATTCAATTTAAAATAGGTTGATAAGGATTTGCAAAAGATTGCGTTCTGTTTTTATTGAAGTTTTATAGTGTCCCAACTTTCTTGGAATCAGGGTTGTAGTTGATTACCCCTAATTTAGTAATACCCAAACCCTCGATTGGATACTACTAGGGTAGATTAAATGAGGCTATGTTCTGAGGGTAGCTCATGTAGGAGCATGTCCATGTTATCGACATGTTTCCTTTTGTTTGGATGTTATAGAGAGAGGTTTGGCTGTATTAAAAAAAAAAAAAAATCTATATATCAACACATACATTTTAATGAGTAGCATTCAGACTGATCATTTTAAAGTAAATGGGAAAATGTCCCCAAATACTGCATCATCAGTATAGAGAACCCATGCTTGCAAGGAAGCAGCAGTATTCTGTGTTCCGTGAGACCATGCTGATTTTACCTTAAAATCGGAGTAGATAGAAACAGAGAAACTCGGAGAAAACTCTCCTTGGCTAATTAAGCATACACAAAACATGTCGACAATAAGAAGAATACGGTCTTTCTTTTTTGCTTTTCTTTTCTAATGTCTCCCTCTGTCTGTAGAGTCAGGTGTACAGGAGTCAGCCGGATCTTGTTGCTGCAGGTTATGAAGCTACAGCAACCACACTGCCTGTAGATTATTCCTATGGTCAATTCCCAGAGCAGTCAGGCACCCTGAATTACAGCCAGTATGATGCCACGAACTCCACATGGGCTGCTCCTGAACAGGGTAACTACGTTATCGAAACTATTGACGAAATCAAAAGCTATATTGGTTGTCATGTTATTTTGAGAAAGACAAAATTGAGAGACAGTGTGGTCCATGAGTAAACCACTTCAGTACCAGCCCCACCCCCCGACACACTTGAGTCCGCTGTGGTTCAAATGATTGTTGGAGCAGGAGAAGGTTAAAAAAAATTTTTTTTGGGGGGGGGGTGTATTTTCACCAGTCTGTGTTTCAGGCTGACCAGTGGGGTCCAAAAGTCTGAGTGTACCCGTGAATATGTTTCTGTTTTGCATTCTTTTCTAATTTAATGCTATGGTTTTATTATAAATTACATTACTGACAGCTTAAGTGAAAAGTAAAAGCTTTTAAATACGTACATTAATATCAGAGTTTCTTAGTATTTTGGTACGTCTTTTTTGCTGCTTTAATGGCAGTGTTCACTCAAACTGGCATGGACTCCAAAATTTTAATTTAAAAAAAAAAAAATCCCAGATTTTCAATGTGGTTTCAGACTTTCTGACCCTACTGTATGTATACAGACTAGGAATACATCGATATGATTGGTTTACAGACGGAGTACTAGTACAAGGATTTGTACTTCTCAATACTCAAAATGAGTAACCTGCTTATTATTAAGCAATAAGTGGCAGTATAGAAGCTGTTTTAGATGTTTCGTTCTGTTTATGTTGGTTGTTGCTGTGTGCTGCTAGCGATTACCACCTCATGCGGAGTTTTGTGTTTTAAGATGTGTGTTTAGGAACAGGGTTAGGGCAATCTGAATGTTCAGGAATCTGTGCAATGTCTGCTCACACTGCACTTTTATTTTACTGACTTGATCACTTTACACACAATGCATCTAGTACAATTGTGCAATATCTGCCTACACTGTAATTCCCCGACTTTTATCTTCTGTTTTATTTATATATAGATAATTTTTTTTTTTTTTTTTTTTTTTACTGCTGCTGTTTTATCTGAGTGCTACCAAACTAAGTTTTGTTGTATAACTACGATGGCAAAGTCTTGTCTTATCTTAATACAGACATAAATAGATTTACACACCCATAAAAATAGACAGCTATGGCAAAGCTGGGCCTGTAATATCCCTCTACCGACCCACGTTCTCTCAAAAATGAGTTTTGGCAATCTTGTGCGCATTAGCCACCCTAACCAAAACTGTGCCCTTTTCCTAATAATATTCTTAAATGTGATTGATTGCATCTTTTGACTAAAAAGGAAAGAGTGCATTTCTTCCTCTCTTTGTCTTTTAGCTCCTCCGAGGCCATTGACTCCGGAGAAGTTCTCAGTTCCTCACTGCTGTGCTCGATTTGGGCCAGCAGGTCAGCTGATCTTAGTTCAGCCCAACTTGCCCTCAGCTGGGCAGCCTGCCCTCGTTGAGGTTCATAGCATTGAGGTAATGATGATCTTTTATTTACCAGCTAATGAAATTGGACGGCTATGATAAAATTTTCAGCTTTTGATTCGCTCTTAATATGGCATGGACCGTATTGTTATTTTTGGACGAATGTTTCAGACAATGATGCAGGATTTTCCAGAGCAGGCCGAGTTACGTGCCTTCCCAGGACCACTTGTCAAGTAAGAGTGATTGAATATTTATAGCATGCACTCGTGTCGTCCTCATGTCCTTCATTCCTTATCTTTGTTTTCGTGTGTGTTTGTCAGGGAGGAAACCCATAAGGTAGACGTTATAAAGTTTGCTCAGAACAAAGCTCAGGAGTGCATGCGCAATGATGACCTCATGGACAAGGACTCCGCCTTCCTCATCTGGGAGTTCATCATACTGCTGTGTCGTCAGAATGGGGTGCGTACTCGTGTGTTTGTCTTCTTTTCGTTCTCGGTTTGTTTAATTCTTATCAAAGTGTGTAAATAAGCCAAAAAAAAAAATCAGTAACTACAAAATGACTGTATATAAATTAGAAATGTTAACCCCCCCCCTCTCTTTCATATAATCCAGACGGTGGTTGGTACAGACATAGCTGACCTCTTGCTGAAGGAACATCGTTCTGTGTGGTTGCCAGGAAAATCGCCCAATGAGGCGAATCTGATTGACTTCAACAATGAGGCATTGGAAAGGCCTGAAGAGGAGGGGTCAGGGCCAATCTCACTCTTATCAGACACCTTCATGAGTGTGGCTGAAAACGTTGGCAAGGAGACCGAACGCTTCCGAGAGCTGCTACTCTTTGGGCGGAAAAAGGTAGGGCGCGCGCGCACACACACACGTGCATATCATATGGGAGGTTTTTTTGTTTTTGGTGATCAAATTTTTATTAAAGTTTGAAAAAAAAGTCAAAAAGAAGCGTGCCAAGACTTTTAGGGATTCAACATCACAACACAGTCTCAATTTACACATTAGGCATACAGTGGGCCCAAGACAAAGGAGCGTGTCATGGGACGCCACAGAACATGGAAGAAGTAACATTATTAATCACAGGCAAAAAAAAAAACGCACACGTATACAGACACGGGACACACACAAAGACATACGAAACAAAACAGAGAGGAACTTGACATGCAGGGACACAGGAATGAATGAGAGTCAGTGGTAAAAAACAAGCTCACAACATATCTTTCAAAGAGTCAGCAGTACTACGCCAAGCATTTAGTGCGCTTTCATTAGTATGGAATCAATTTTGTGCCAAAATGTTCATACAATACTTTTGAAATATCAAACAAAAACGATAAATCAAAATACAAAAAAAAAGTCAATTTTTTTAGACTGGCAAACAAATTATTCGTGTAATCGTGGAAAATATCAGTCTATTACTCTTCAGAAACCTTTTATTTTTGTTCCGCGTCTTTCTCAGTTTTGTTTGACGTACTTCATTTTGGTTGCGATTCCAGCCTTCTCGTTTGCGCTCCCTGACTTTTTGCTTGCAGTTTTGGCACAAACTTCACGTGTGGGTGGGCTGTCCAGGAATGC
>JAPFFA010000004.1:17532898-17543430 GCA_026153275.1 Sciades herzbergii | reverse complement strand
CCTGTGATGACCTGGCGACTTGTCCAGGGTGTGCCCCGCCTTTCGCCCGTAGTCAGCTGGGATGGGCTCCAGCTTGCTTGCGACCCTGTAGAAGGATAAAGCAGCTAGAGATAATGAGAATGAGAACATGGTGTCTAAATTCAATGCATACCCAGTGCCTCGCATTGATGAGTTGCTTGATTGGTTAGGTGCTGCTTGCTTTTATTTGACACTGGACTTAACAATGGGATATTGGCAGATCCCCTTGACTCCTCTATCCCGAGAGAAAACGGCCTTTATCACACCATTTGGATTACACCCATTTGTCACACTTCCTTTTGGGTTATTTGGGGCTTCTGCTATGTTCCAGTGGCTCATGGACAAGGTCCTCTGCCCCCACACCATCTATGTGGCAGCCTACTTAGATGACATCGTCATATACAGCAGTGACTGGCTGCGGCACATAGAACACCTTAGGGCCATCCTAGAGTTGCTGAGGCAGGCGGGTCTCACAGCTAACCTGAAAAAGTGTGCCATTGGGCAGGTGGAAGTATGGTATCTGGGTTTCCACTTGGGTCATGGGCAGGTGCATCCCCAAATTGACAAGATAGCAGCGATTGTGGCCTGCCTGAGGCCTAAGACCAAAAAGGGGGTGAGACAGTTCCTGGGGCTGGCTGACTACTATTGTAGGTTCATACCCAATTATTCAGACATCACCAACCCACTGACTGATCTCACTAAAAAGGGAGCACCAGATCTGGTCCAGTGGACGGAGCAGTGCCAACAGGCTTTCACCAGGGTAAAAGCTGCACTGTATGGAGGGCCACTCTTACACTCCCCTGACTTCTCTTTCCCCTTTATTTTGCAGACAGAGGACTGGGGACCATTTTGTCCCAGAAGGTACATCTGTACATCAGATGCTGTACATCAGCTGCAAGCTCTTGGTGCATGAGAGTAAGTACAGCACCATCAAGAAAGACTGCCTGGCCATCAAGTGGGCAGTCCTCACCCTCTGATACTATTTGCTGGTGTGCCCTTTCACCCTCTGTTTGGACCATGCGCTCCTCCAGTGGCTCCACTGTATGAAAGATGCCAATTCGTGGATCACCTGTTGGTATCTAGCCCTCCAGCCATTTAAATTCGAGGAGGCCCACAGGCCAGGGGCGTAGATGGTAGTGGCAGACTTCCTATCCTGTCGAGGGGTCCGCTGCAGGCCGGATGGTTCCCCGGCCTGAGTCGGGTGGTGGGAGTATGTGGCAGCAGGGACGTGGCCTAGCGTCAGTTTGTGAATGAAGGGCAGGGCCAGGGAAGGTGAGTGGCAAAGTCAATGCACCTGTTGTTAATGTGTGTGTGTGTTGTTGCAGTGACAGAGGATGGAAAAGGATAGAGAGATCAGAGAGAGGGGAGCTCTCCTGACCAGAACACGTGTGTGTGCGCGTGTGTGAGCAGCGAGTAAGTGAAGCTGAAAAGCAGCAAGATAAGGAAAAATAAAGTGTGTGGGAATATCAGCTCCTGCCTGCCGTGCTTCTGTACTCCACCCACATCTGGGACTTATTATAGTAATTTTCTGGTTATGTATGTATACATACATACATACATACATACATACATACATACATACATACATACATAACCAGAAATACATGTCTATTCAATACCTGCAAGATGAAAACTCTACATGAAATTAATGCTGATTAGCTCAACATACCATCATACATCTCACAATCTGCTCAACATAAACAGAGAGACACACTGCAGGAAATGCATCTACTTCATTATCATCATCTGTACAATCAAACAATGGTAAACTCAGAGTGAATACAAAAACAAGGCACTTACAGACGTGGACAAATTTGTTGGTACCCTTACTGCTCGTTGAAACAATGCTTTATTTCCATCCCTATGTATGTAACACGACCTTGAGTTTGAGAAATACGCTATATAAATGTAACTTATTATTATTTATTCCTCCTGAAAATAATGAAATTAAAAGCAATTTTCTCATGTATACGTCCATGACTTTGGTATGTCAGAGTGAAGCAAAAAAAAAAGTGTGAAAAGACATAATTTGTTTATTTTACAAAGATATTCTAAAATATCCTGGACAGATTTGTTGGTACCCTTAGAAAAGATTAGAAATAATTGGATTATTGTGATATTTCAAACTAATTATTTAACATTAATTAGTATCACAGGTGTCTTCAATCTTGTAATCAGTCATTCAGTCTATTTAAATGGAGAAAAGTTGTCACTCTGCTGTCAGAAGTGTCAGATTGCTGTACACCAATGCAACCCATGTAACTTCAAGGAGTTGGAGCAGTTTCAACTTGAGGAGTGGGCAAAAATCCCAGTGGCTAGATGTGCTAAGCTAATAGAGACATACCCCAAGAGACTTGTGGCTCTACAAAGTATTGACTATGGGGTGAATACCTATGCACACTCCATATTTCTGTTTTTTTTTTTAAACTTAATTATTGCTTGTTTCACAATAGAACAACAATTTTCACCTTTAAAGTGGTAGGCATGTTGTGTAAATCAAATGGTGCTAACCAGCCAAAAATCCATTTTAATTCCAGCTTGTAATGCAACAAAATACGACAAACACCAAGGGGGATGAATACTTTTGCAAGACACTATATACGATCGCAAATTCTATGCTGATGTTAGCTGGCTGGCTAAGAACTAGTTAGATCACATTGACTATTTTATGACAAAACATTAGACTTACTGAAAGAACTGCAAATAATTTTGCACAAAGGGTCTGTCAGTACAACAGAATATCACTGTCAAATGTTTAAATTTAACAGTTATGAGAAATGATAAAACAATTGTAGGTTAGACTAGGTTGCCTGATAAACTCCACTAGAAACTCAGCTACTCCATATAATGAACAGATAGTACACAATGCAGACAATATCTTCCAGCCGAGGATGTCAATCACTTAATTCCCAAGTATACCTATACCATCTTACAATATAATGATGTTTTAAAAATGAATTTCTGGGTTAAAATAAAAAGTGCATATATCAGCATAGGGAATTCTAACTGTTCAAATTAGACACTGTACATGGAAAGACAGATTACACAAGAAAAGTGACATGGAAAATAGGCTTTTATGTTATTGAAATACAATATTTGAGCAGTGCTAAAAATTGTACTGCAGCCAACACTAGATGTTTGGTTCCTTCACTTTTTAGAGATGTTATGCTGTCCATGTTTTGTTTGTTTAAAAAAATGGCGAAGACCAAGGCACTATCAAAACAAATCCAAGACAAAGGATGGCAACTCAGCCATACACTAAAAGTCAGTGATTAGGTAAGGAGGGCATTAATAAGAGGCCATGGGTAACTGAAGGAGAAGCTGTTCATAGACCAACTATTCTGGGTTGGACACTCCAAGCTTGGGCTTTCTGGAATAATGGTGAACCATATGAAGTATTGTTTGCCAAATGGCATGTTGGAGGCTCAGCATACATACTTGCCAACTCTACTGATTCATGTGGTGGTCTACCGCTTTTGACAGGTGAATACTGCCTACCACTTTTAGTTCTAAAGACTACCACATTACAAAATAATCAGTGAATACTGTTGGATTTGCTTTTCTGACCTCACTTAAGCTGTTTTTGGCACAGGGGATACTAGTATATAATGTCAAACAGTCATATTTAGTGAAGTTGAGATCCAATGGAACGGTGCAATAATGATGTTGAATCTAAATTGTATTGCTCTGTTGTACCATTCTATTGATTCTCATTATGGTTTTAGCCAATTGGCAAGTATTACAACAAATTGCACCAGTATTTGTAAAAACCAAACACATTCTGTGTCAGGTTCACCTGGATCTCTGGTGTAACAGGTAATAGCTCTACCCCTGTACCACAAGGTGGTGTTACACAACCCCGATGGAGGGACAGAGATGAGGTTATACAGATCAAGGGTTTTTACGTGATTAACAGGGCAGGAATATCCAAACAGCAAGAAAACAATAAATCAGAAGTAAAGTGGAGGCAAAGGGTCAATAGCCAGTGGCAATCAGAATCAGTATACAATCCAAAGTGGCAGCATGCATTCCAAAGTGGCAGGCAAAAACAAAGTCCATGAGGCAGGCAAGGGTCAACAACAGGAAAACAATCAGGAGAAAACTCAAAGCATCAACTTGGGAACAGGCTTAGTCACTGGGTTTGCACAGCATGCCAACTCAAGACTGAGCAAAGAACTCAGGAAGCTTAAATGGGCACATAAACCAGGCTCAGTTGAACAAAATACATAGATAATGAGACCAAACAAAGACACCGAGGACCCTGCATGGCCAAAAAAGGAATAGCAATAACAAAATCATGACAGGAGCCCCCTCCTAATGAATGTGTCCTGATGTTCCTTCTGGGGCAATCAGGATATTTCTGGTGGAAGCCCTTGAGATCTGGGTCCAGAATGTCTCAGGCTGGGACCCAGGACTGCTCCTCTGGGCCATACCCCTCCCAGTCCACCAGATATTGCAAGCCTCCCTGAACATGATGGGAATCCAGGAGACAGTCAACTGTGTAAATTGTCTCACTGTTAATGATTCTAGGGGGTGGTGGGGGTCTTGTTGCAGGAGCCAGGGTGATAAGACAACACAAAATCAAACTGATTTAAAAAAAAAAGGGCCCTCCTTGCCTGCCAAGGGTTGAGACATTTGACTTTCTGCACATACTCCAAATTTTTGTGGTCCATCCACACCAGGAAAGGATGCTGGGCCCCTTCAAGCCAATACCACCACTCCTGCAAGGCCAGTTTGATTGCCAAGAGCTCTCGATCATCCACATCATAGTTTCTCTCAGCAGGAGACAGGTGAGAGGAGAAGAAGGCACAAGGGTGGAGCTTGCCCTCTGCAGGATGCTGGGAGAGAACTGCACCCACTGCCACATCCGAGGCATTTACCTCAATGAGAAAAGGGAGTGAAGGGTCAGGTAAGGTAAGGATAGGGGCTGAAGTAAATCTCACCTTAAGATCTTGAAAAGCTTTCTCAGCCTCCGGAGACCAGACAAAAGGATCAGACCACTTCTTGGTTAGGTTAGACAGTGGTGCAGCCATGGAGCTGAAATTTCTAAAGAATTTCCTATAGAAATTTGCAAAACCAAGGAAGTGTTGAACCTCCTTGACAGAGGTGGGCTGAGGCCAGTCATGGACCACTTGAGTCTTCTTGCGGTCCATGCAAAGGTTCCCCTTAAACAAGATGAACCCCAAAAAGGAAACCTTAGAAACATGAAATTCGCACTTCTTAGGCTTCAGGAAAAGATGGTTATCAAGAAGGCACTGGAGAATGGCTCTGACATGATGGACATGCTCATGAAGGGACTTTGAGAATACCAGAATATCATTCAGATACACAAAGACAGACTGGTTCAACATATCAGGGCGTTGTTAATGAGCCCCTGGAAGACAGCTGGGACATTGGATAACCTGAATTGCATAACCAAATACTCATAATGCCCTGCTGGTGTGTTGAAAGCAGTTTTCCACTCATCTCCCTTCTGGATCCGGACCAGGTGGTAGGCATTGTGAAGGTCTAACTTGGCAAAGATTGTCACTCTCTGAAGTAGCTCAAAAGCTGAAGACATACAGGGTAAAGGATAATAGTTTCTCACAGTAATCTTGTTCAGACCACGGTACAGGGTTAGAGACCACCATCCTTTTTCTCAATGAAAAAGAACCCAGCTCCGGTGGGAGAAAATGAAGGACAAATGATTCTGGCATCCAGGGAGTTCCTAATATACTCCTCCATAGCTTTGGTCTAAGCAGACAAGAGAGAGGATTCCACCATGTGGGGAAAAAGTTCCTGGAAGGTCAATGAAACAATCATAAGGCCTGTGAGGAGGCAGTGATGTGGCTCTTTTCTTACTGAAAACCTCATTCAGGTCATTGTACTTGGAAGGGACTTGGGACAACTTGAGAGGACTAAGAGACTTAGAGATGGGGCAGAGACTCTAGAGAGGAGACAAGTAGGCCCCCACCCGATCACAGCTCCTGAAGACCAATTGTTGTGGGGACTATGGTGAGACAACCAGGGAAACCCAAGCACTGCGGGGAACTCGGGAGACTGAATAAGGTTAAATTGGATCTTTTCATGATGACTTCCATCTATGGACATAAGAAGAGGTGCAGTAATACAGTCAATGGTACCTTTTCCCAAGGGTCTTCCATAAAGGGCGGCCACAGTGAGAGAGTGGTCCAGGGTGATTACAGGGAGGTGAAGGTCACTGGCTAGGGAAGAATCTATGAAGTTTCCAGCTGCACCAGACTCAATGAGGGCCTGTAGAGCGTGGTGTTGCTGGTGTCCCCAGAAAATTGTGACCGGTATCTGCAGGCATGCAGTAGAGGCTGTGGGGGTAAAGCTTGCTCCCGTCACAGTACTCCCCACCCTGGATGGCACTGCACTTTTGAGTAAAAGTGGTCCAGCTTCCTGCAATAGAGGCAGCACTTCTCCCTCAAAGATGAATTGAGAGAGTCTGGTTCCTCCTAACTGCAAAAGTTCCTGTGACCACTGCAAAGGACTCAGGGCTGAACCACCAGGATGAAGCTCAGGCTGCCATTCATGCCTCCTCTCATGCAGTCGGTTGTCAAACCAGATTGTCTGGTCCATCAGGGATTCAAGGTCAGTGGCTGGCTGTCTCATCACCAATTCATCTTTCATCTTTGATGCAATTAGACAGGCCGTGATGGAAAGTGGCAGTGAGTGCTTCCATATTCCACCTGCAATCTGCTGCCAGTGGCAGTGCACAGCATATTCAGCCACACTGGAGTTACCCTGATGTAGCTGCAACAATCTGTTGGCTACCTCTCTGCCCCCAACTGGATAGTTGAACATCCACTGCATCTCATCTGTGAAGCTCTGGTAGCTGCTACAGGAGGGGCCTTGCTGTTCCTATATGGCAGTGGCCCAGGAATTCCCAGTCAGGAGGGTAATGATGTAGGCACAATAGTGAGTTGTGACAGTGCTGTGAGTGATCACGGCACTCGAAGGTAAGAAAGCATTGTTGAGGTTTCTTAACCCAGTCTTTAAGGTTACCATCAAATCTCTCAGGAGCTGGCAGTCTAGGATTGGAGACAGGCTGGGAAGTGCTGCCAGGAGCAGCAGGTGTTGAAAGAGACTGACACTCAGCTAAATGCAGCTTCATGAGAACACAATCATTGTTTGTGACAAGTCATGGTAGATCAGGACTTGTGCCATTTGAAAGTTATTGAAGAGCTCTTTTTAAGGGTTATAATGTGGTGTGTATTGGCTTTTGTGATCCCAAGCTATCGAGCTATTGGTCACTTCACAAGAGCAGATGATTTTCATTTTGGTGCAGGCTCTCCATGGTCATGAGGTGATCTGCTAGTTCTGTAAGGAAACTGTCTTTGTGGTCCAGAATGTAAGGAAATAGAACAGTCCCTTTTGCTGTTGGCAGTGTTCTGTGCTAGTCAGGAATTCTTTAAAAAAGTGGATCCTATGAAGATCAACAGTTTGAAGCAAAATGACACCTGTACAAGAATGAAATCATAAATACATGCATAGGATGGTTGTGACCATGAAGTCCTTGATGCCTGCCTTTCCAGTAATCTTCTTGTTATACCACACTTTGTGGACTTAACAGGAATGTGAATTCTTTAGTGTACCAAGTCAAGTACCAAGACATATCAGTCAAGATGAGTCACGCAGCATCAGTTCAGCACTACACTTCCTGCCTGAATTCAGAGCTCAAACAAGAGGCTGAGGTCAATGCCAGTGAGCAGAATTGACTGTCATTTAGAGAGAGTTTTAACATGCTAAACTGTGTGACTATGAAGGCACGTGTGTGTGTGTGTGTGTGTGTGTGTGTGTGTGTGTGTGTGTGTGTGTATGTTATTCTTGTGTTGTTATGAGAGAGAATGTTAGTGATTATGGCTTTCAACGTAACCACACTAGGGTTTAAACCTCCACACATGGAAATGCCTGTGGCCTGTGTGTGTGTTTTGTGTTGTGGGTTATGTGTTCATCTATATATGGTTTTGTCTGTTTTTACTGATTTTTGTTTGAGGATATCTATATGTTTATATGCGTTTATTGTTTGGGGTATGATCCCATAATTGTGTGCGTGTGTGTGTGTGTGTGTGTGGGTGGGTGTGCACGTGCAAATGCACATTTTTAAAGTAGTTTCTCTAAAAATCCAAACATCATGCACAGTGGAGCATTCCACACACCCCAGCTGTCACTCGTTCTCTCTCTCTCTTTCTGTCTGTCTATATCTGTTTCTCTCTATGTTTTTTCCTTCTTTTTCTTTTTTTGCAGACAGAACACATGCATGCAGTATTCATTTATTTATTCATCCTCAGTAGCCACCTTATCCTGGTTGGAGTCACACCAAATGGGAGCCAATATCAGGAACACTGGGCATGAGACAGCCCACACTAGATATGTACAGATCAGCATCTATCAGCTGGTATCACTTCTCTCATTTCTTTGTAAAATTCTTGAATGTACTGTAAATTAACTGTCTCTCTATCTTACAGAGAATGGTCTCCAAGATCCTAACCAGTTTGGCTTCAGAGCAGTATACTCCACAGAATTTACCCTTATAGCTGTTACTAAGAAATTACATGCTTCATGTCCTTATCCTCCTTGACCTTTCAGCAGCCAATCACAAGACTGTGATTTTCTTGCCCATCTAGTGAGACAGCATGGCAGTGGTTTGCTTCATATTTTGGAGGGACTTTCCTATCAGGTGGAGATCCATATCTGCCCCATGCAGACTCTCTACTGGTGTCCTATGAGGCACAGTACCTCAGTGAGGTAATATCATCTCATTGCTTTTCCATACTAATGCTATGCTAATGACACTCAATTCCTTTCCTCCATCAGATACTCATGTTTCTTCACAGATCTCAGCATGTCAAGCAGACATCTTTGTCATGGAAGGCAGCTTATAACTTGAAACTAAATCCCAGCAAGACAGATTTGCTGTATATCCCTGGAGATGCAGACCCTTGTCAAGATCTTATGATCTCCCTCTCAGATCACACAATGCACACAAGCTTAGGGTAGTTCTGGGCAACTGTCATTCTCTTCTCATATTGTAAAACCTAACTCAGTTATGCATATTTCTCCTTTACAGTCAGATTCAGCCATTTCTCTTCATGGAGACCATTCAGGTGTTTGTTCAGTCCTTTTTCCTCTTGAGATTAGATTACTGCAGCTTGTTCTTGACAGGCCATCTGTGCTAACTGACCATAGCAGCTGAATCAGAATGCAGCTATATGACAATTTCAATCACCCTAAATTCTCCCACATTGCTTCTTTATTGTGTTCCCTGTACTAACTTCCTGTAGCTGTCCACATCAGATTTTAAACACTCCTCTCTAAACAATATTTTAGCTTGGTAGTATTCTTAGACACTGACCTATTTGTACTGGCATGAGGATATGTGATGGTGACTGCATGGAAACTTTGTAAGTCACTCTGGATAAGGATGTCTACTAAATGCTGTTTATAATTGCTTATCCAATGTATTTAATAAAAATGTACTAAATGTAGTTGGTTCTATTTCCCCACGAATAGTGGCTGAAAAATTAAACCAGCACAACCCTGACCAAGCAGTTCCTAAGGATGTTTGAAACGTAACTCTTATCTGTATCTGCATTTGTATCTGTTTGTGAGATATTTGTTAAGATATCTGTTAATTCCTATAAATGTATTTTCAGGTAACATCCCTACACTTGGCAGAGTGAAGGGGCTTTTATTTGACACAAAAAGTATTTCACTCTTTTCACTCCAGTGACCATATCTTGTTCCAAGTTCATTGTGTCATGGTGTTCACAAGTTTGACACCATTCAAAAGCAGTGCATACACAGGCATGCAAATAACCAATCATATTGCAACATTTAAGATTCTTAATCTTGAGATACCAAAAATCCTGTGGGCTATGATGGGAGCATCTGAGGCTGGGTGTTATTCCTTTTTTGTCTTTGATGTATATATCCATCCATCATCTGTAACCGCTTATCCTGTGCAGGGTCACGGGCAAGCTGGAGCCTATCTCAGCTGACTATGGGCAAGAGGCAGGGTACACCCTGAACAAGTCATTAAGTCATCACAGGGCTGACACATAAAGACAAACAACCATTCACACTCACACCTACAGTCAATTTAGAGCCATCAATTAGCCTTACCTGCATGTCTTTGGACTGTGGGGGAAACCAGAGTACACGAAGGAAACCCATGGGGAGAACATGCAAACTCCACACAGAAAGGCCCCTGTTGGCCACTGGGCTCAAACTCAGAACCTTCTTGCTGTGAGGCGAAAGTGCTAACCACTGCATCACTGTGCCACCCTGAAATACACACACACACACACACACACACACACATGTATATGGTGGCACGGTGGTGTAGTGGTTAGCGCTGTCGCCTCAGAGCAAGAAGGTCCGGGTTCGAGCCCCGTGGCTGGCGAGGGCCTTTCTGCGCAGAGTTTGCATGTTCTCCCCGTGTTCACGTGGGTTTCCTCCGGGTGCTCCGGTTTCCCCCACAGTCCAAAGACATGCAGGTTAGGTTAACT
>JAPFFA010000004.1:17439241-17450239 GCA_026153275.1 Sciades herzbergii | reverse complement strand
CACCTGATTGTCATCCCATTGATTGAAAACACCTGACTCTAATTTCACCTTCAAATTAACTGCTAATCCTAGAGGTTTGCATACTTTTGCCACTCACAGATATGTAATATTGGATCATTTTCCTCAATAAATAAATGACCAAGTATAATATTATTGTCTCATTTGTTTAACTGGTTCTCTTTATCTACTTTTAGGACTTTTGTGAAAATCTGGTGGTATTTTAGGTCATATTTATGCAGAAATATAGAACATTCTAAAGGGTTTACAAACTTTCAAGCACCACTGTACCTCCGCCAAGCCACACATTATCAACATCAAAATTAAATCACTTGTACCTAGGACAATACTAAAACTGTACACCAAATTCCATCAAAATCTGTTCACTACTTTTTGAGTTACGGTGGGAACAGGCACAAAAAACAAACAAACAAACAAACAAACAATCAAACAAAAACCTGGAACCACATACATATCTGGATCCTGGATTCACATACATATCCGGATTTGCATTAAAATCTAATCAATTGTTCCTTGGCCCATGGCTCACCTTTCCTCAAAATTTAATCAAAATCAATTCAGTACTTTTTGAGTTATGTTGGGAATAGATAAACAAACAAACAAATGGAGGTGGAACCACAACCTCCTCCAACAAAGTTGGTGGAGGCAAACATACAAGTAGGCAAGCAGTTTGACACACACACACACACACACACACACACACACACACACACACACACAGAGTTATATAACAGGATGTTGAAATATATAAATATCAGAAAGTTACAGTAGTGTGCATGTGAGTATGTCAATCATTTTGATTTCCTTTTTTATTCTTACAGGGGCAAAAAGGCTATCCTGGACCATCTGGTTTACCAGGGGAAGCAGTAAGTTTAATGCACGCATGCACGTGCGCGCGCACGCACATACACTTGTACTCTTGTAAGGACCTTCCACTGACATAATTATTAATGTAGCTTATAAATGGTATGACTACACTCAAACATAGCCATAACCTCAGTAAAACTCAGTAAAAACACACAGTAAAAACACACACTCACATGTACACATACCCAAAATGCCCTATATACATATGATTTTAATATAGTTGTTAATATTTCATTTTATGATTTTAAATCACTCACTGTCTCTCTCAGGGGAAACAAGGGCCTGATGGAAGTGCTGGTGCCAAAGGTTATCCTGGCAGGCAGGTGCAGTAGATCTTCTGCCGTGAAATGTGTTTGTATGTGTGTGCGTCTATGTTTCAGAGCATTTGTCTGTTGCATGTATTTGTCTGTCTGTCTGTCTCTCATCATTCTCGGACCTTGATTTACTAAAGGTTTTTTACAAACTTTCACACAAGCAAAATTGCATGTCTCCTCCATTTTTGCATGTTTGCCTTAATGAATATGGACCTTGGAGCATAGAGTTGATGCAAACTGATTAATTTAGTGCTCACAATCTGAATTATTAAGCCTGACAGTCATTTTACAAATGGCAATTACCATAGTAAATTAGCCTGACTGCTGGACAGGGGTTAAATTTGTGTAAATGGTTCCACTATTTCACAACAAAGCATAAACAAACAGGTTCAGCAACACAACTGAATAAGAAAAGTTTTTAAAATCATTATAAAATATTGCAATAAGAAAGTTGGTTTCAGATTTGCACCTTTGATGCCAACATCTTTTAAAGAAAAGCTGTGAAAAGGTTTTGTTTACATATAAAGAACTGTGCAAAAGTGTTAGACCCCTATTTTTTCATACAAATTTTGATCTTAGATGTATTCTGCATTATTGCATCTGTAAAAAAGAGTGATTTTTAGATTTACATTTTTTCAAAATAAATAAATACATCTTACAGAAAAAAATATTATTTGTCAGTAGAGAAAGTCATAAGTCCTTCCCACACCAGAGCCTGGTCTTCCCAGGCAGTCTCCCATCCCAGTATGAACCAGGCCCTTAAGGTGCCCCTAGTGGCGCCAATCTCCATAGCCCTTGGCCTCTTGCCTGGACAGCTAGGGTTACAGTAGGGGCCAGTCCTCTGGTCACCGTGAGAGTTTGACTCCCCACTCGTATTCGTGCCTTGCCAGACGGCAGTAGGTACCATCTTTATGATGATCTTTTGTATGACCCAACCGCGAGTAGAACTCGTGATCTCCCGAATAAGAGGTGGATATGCTAACCACTAGGCCAACTCGCTGTCAGTAAAGAAAGTAGCATTTAACAATTATTCACTGAACACAAAGTGAATATTGGTGAATAATAACTGAGATGAAGTTGAGGTTATTATTCACCAATATTCACTGAGCCTGAGGCGAATAATTGTTTAGTAGAAATATAAAGGTAATTATTTTTAAAAATCATATTAAAAAAACATTTATTTCAAACTTCAAAAGCGGCATGCAAATGTAGTAATGGCACACTCAGGCTTGTGTCACTTATCTATGCCGAGTCACTTTGTTTTGAAATAAATAAAATAAATCACAATTCCACCTTACCTTTGAATATTTTTAGACCAAATTTCATAGCATCTTTCATGCTTTTAGGAACAGCATTTTCTTTCATAATTTGTAATTCATCCTCACTTACAGAGATGAAGTGATTGGCTGCCCTTTTGCCGAGTCGCTCAAGGTGATTATTGAGAAACGGTCTGAGTTTCTCAACCAATCAGCGCATGTGATTTCCTATAATCACCTGTGTATTTATATTAAAAAGGTATAAAAGCTGTCAGGGATCAAATGCAAATACAGAAACAAGTGTGAAAATCTCCATAAAACCTGCAGCAAATGCTCCAAGATGCTTAAACTTACCAGGCAATGTTCTCATAAAGTATGCCTGTTTCAGAAAGCAAAGGTTGGTTACACCAAATGTTAATGCTAGTTGTTCAACATTGCTCAGTTATGTACTTGATGTGTACTAGTGGATCTCAAATTAGAATATTGTGAAAAAGTTAATTTTTTTCATAATTTAATTCAAAAACATAAACTTTCATATATTCCCCTTACACAAAAAGTGAACATTTCAAGCCTTTTTTTGTTTAAATTTTGATGATTATGGCATATAGCTCATGAAAATCAGAAATCCAGTATCTCAAATTATTAAAATATTTCCTAAAATCAATCAAAAAATGCTTTACAATAGAAAAATGTTCAACTTCTGAAAAGTGTGTTCATTTATACACTCAATACTTGGTTGGGGCAACTTTACCACGAATTACTGCATTAATGTGGCGTGGCATGGAGGCGATCAGCCTGTGGCACTGCTGAGGTGTTGCTGAAGCCCAGGTTGCTTTGATCGTGGCCTTCAGCGCATCTGTATTTTTGGCTTGGATGTTTCTCATCTTCCTCTTGACAATAAACCATAGATTCTCTATGGGGTTCAGGTCAGGCGAGTGGGCTGGCCAATCAAGCACATTAATATCACGGTCATCAAACCACTTGGTATTAGTTTTGGCACTGTGGGCAGGTGCTAAGTACTGCTGGAAAAGGAAATAACCTTCATAAAGCTTGTCAGCAGATGGAAACATGAAGTGCTCTAAAATATCCTGGTAGATGACTGCATTGACTTTGGACTTGATAAAACACAGTGGAGCAATACCAGCAGATGTCATGGCACCCCAAATCATCACAGACTGCGGAAACTTCACACTAGACTTCAAACACCTTGGATTCTGTGCCTCTCCACTCTTCCTCTAGCCTCTAGGACCTTGATTTCCAAATGAAATGCAAAATTTACTTTCATCTGAAAAGAGGACTTTGGACCACTGAGCAACAGTCCAGTTCTTTCCCTCCTTAGCCCAGGTAAGATGCTTCTGACATTGTCTCTGGTTCAGGAGTGGCTTGATATTAGGAATACGACAGTTGTAGCCCCTTCCTGAAGACATCTGTGTGTGTTGGCTCTTGATGCACTGACACCAGTCTCAGTTCACTCCTTTTAGGGCTCTCACAACTTTCTTGAATCAGCTTTTCTTGTCAATCTTCTCAAGGCTGTGGTCATCCCTGTTGCTTGTGCACCTTTCCCAGCCAACCTTTTCAGCAATGACCTTCTGTGGCTTACCCTCCTTGTGGAGAGTGTAGATGATTGTCTTCTGGACAAGTGTCAAGTCAGCGGTCTTCCCCATGATTGTGGTTATGTGTACTGAACCAGACCGAGAGATACACAGTATTTTGAGTTTTATTCAAACTCGAAATTAAATATTCTAATATTGTGAGATTTTTTTTGCACTGTAGGCCATAATTATCAAAATTAAAATAGAAAAATACTTGAAACATTTTTGTTTATGTGTGATGAGTCTCGAATATATAAAATTTTCACTTTCTTAAATAACTGATGGAAAATATTGAACTTTTTCATGATATTCTAATTATTTGAGATGCACTAGTATATATGTAGTATTCCAGACTCTCTTTGAGAGCCTTTGGATTATGCAGATTATGTACATTAACATTCTTTATTTGGGATCCTAGAAACTTGGGCCTGATTCAGAGTTTAAATCTGTGCATCTGTCAGGTACACAGGTGGATGTAAGTGCAAAAAGAAAGTTTAGTCAGGCAGACCAATATAAATCATCAAGTAAAAGAGCAATCAAAATGCAGGCAAGGTTCGGACGAGGCACAAACAGAATATCAAAGACAGAGGTAAAAGTGCAAAATCCAAAAACAAAGACATCAAAACCAGGCAAAGAGTGTGGAATTCAAAAGGTTTGGTAAAATCAGAACAACAGTTACTGAACATTTACTTTACAAAGTCCTGGTGCTGTGAGTGTGCTTAAATGGTGTGCAATGGTGATTGCCTCCAAATGTGGGCAATCAGTAATCAGGAGACTGTGAGCGGTGATGTGTGTGTGTGTGTGTTGGGTGTTGTAGTCCATGGTGGCCATATATGAAGGCTGCCCTGAATTCTGGGAAATGGAGTCTTGAGTGCTGACAGACGCATATGTGACAACGTCCAGTAAGCACCAACAATCCTGCTCAATTCCAACAACATAAATGTTTCCATGTAAATTATAAACTTCAACTAAGAATGTTCTGGACTACAACGTTCAGTTTTAGAATCACAAGATTAAGTTATAAAGTAGCTATTTAGGCGCTGCCTAAAAGCGGAGCTCCTGATGAGTGTATGAGCAGAATATTTGCAAGGGCACAAAATCAACCTGAATAGAATAACAATATTATGGCATATGAACCATTGAATTGTGTAGTGTTGTGTATTTTGCATCAATAAATTGCTGCATTGTCTTGTGACAGTGATACCAATAATGAGATACGCATCGCAGTTACGATTACATATTTATTCCTTTCTTTGACACAGCATCCCATCCACCAGAAACAACACCATGACATTTATTATTTGGTGCCTGGTGGATAGCAGTAAATCAACGCTTTCACTTTATATTATTACTATTTAGTTATAATCGAATATTAAACTTGATGTCAAACAGTTGTCTGGTTACATCTTTCTTGGCCACACACGCTGGAGCTTGGAGCATAGCCAGACTGCAAAGCGTGCGTACACCATTAAGACTAATTACCATGCACCTGTTCCTGATTCGAGCTCAATCACAGCACATACATACAAAGACTCTCGGTAACACAGAGACTTTGCAAAAGCCTTATATTTTGTATCCCTTTTCTGCTTTTGACCCTCTTTGTGTTTTTGGACTGTGAGTATTGTATTACCTCTGATATCCTGTCTGTGCCTCACTCGACCACTGCCTGTTTTTCGACTCTGCCTTTGTCTCCATTTTGGATCTTTTTGCTAGCTTGTTTTCAACAAAACTCTTCCTGCGCTTACATCTGTCTACCATCCTTACATGACAGAAACTGTCAATTGTCCAACAAGTTAGGTGTCTAATAAAACTGTTTTAACTAGTTTAACTAGTTTTATATCAAACTGCCATGAATATTTTCCATCAAATGTTAGTAAATAATCCCACGCTGTTTTTTAAAAAGGAAATTAAAGATAAGTGCTGGAAAAAAAACTCCAGCCATCTTTTTTAAATAAAGATCCAAATTTCATTGTTCAGTGGTCAAGTGTTTATGAGATATGTTGCCTTGCACTTACGGCCGGTTTCCCTGTGGTGGTACGTTTGTACATATGTACAAACATCATACGGTCAAGCCATCAAAAATCAGGTCGATGCATTACCATAATCTCTTCAAGCCTTTTGATTTCATAAAATTTGTGAAATTTAGTTCCCACTGAAATTTGGTCATTGTGATACATATTTATTTCTGTAATATCTCACAAAATATCAGGCCATTCTGTGGCTGGGAAGTTATTTAATTTGAGGGGATTCCCTAGCAAATAAAGTGCATGAAATTGCTCACTTTGCGCAGTCAGCAGACAGAGGAAGTCCATGTGCGCATGCTCAGGTTTATCTTTGACCATCTACTGACAGTTACATTATTCTGTCGCTAAACAAACAGCTGATCACACCAAGATGCTCACTGACTGCCGATATTTATTAGTTTGGTCCTGCGTTTCCTTTCCTTCGCAACATAATGTCTTTGCTGCTCACTTTCTGTTACTGTAGTCGGTCTTTCCAGTTTCATTTGTACACTCGCGTCCTGCATTTTTTTCTCCTGTTTCAAATTTGTATCCCACAATGCCTTGCGCGAATGGGGAAAGCCCACCATGTGATGCATGATGTAGTATCTTGAATTGAGTCATGTTGAAGCAGGCCAAAATAGCGGAGAATTTAGGGCCACATGGCCCTACATTCATTAATTGTTTGATTAGGGGGAAAAAAACAATACATTCGGAAGTCTTTGATTCGAATTCAGTAGCTTTCGGTTCACTAAACAAAAATAACTGGGTGTCGGGGAAAATTCTTGTTATGACCTACGCTTGAAAAATCTGAAAGGCAGTCTACCTTTAAGTATAGGGCGTGCATGAGAAGCTCCGCTATTAACAAGCCCATCTAATGACAAGCTTTGTTATTTAAAAAAAAAAAAAGGTTTTTTCATAATATATGTTTGTCTGTTGTATGCGTGTGTGTGTGTGTGTGTGTGTGTGTGTGTGTGTGTGTGTGTGTGTGTGTGTGCCCATTGTATCTGTCACTGATGAAGTATTGGAAGATTTCATTTGATGTAGCAGGAACAATGATTAAACACTATCATGCTTTCAGCGTTAGTGAAGAAGTAACCAATGTTCAAATATTAAAGCTGCTTTTAGTTTTAAGTTTAACAATTAAACTTTTCAGAGCTGTTTTAAATATCCTGGGGTTTTTTTAACTTCTCTACTCAGTACTAGATCACCATACAATCCATCAAGCCAAAAGTTCTTCGGCAAAATGCTCTCTATTCATTCCTGCATCTTGAACTCATAATACTGGTGATAGGAAGCCTCTGCTATCATTAAAACAAAGCTTTGTTTTTATACCAAAAAAGAAATTGAATTATGGAATTATAAAATGTTGTTTTTCATTTTCTTGCTATCATCCAAAGTTCATATACAGTCCAGTCCATAAATATTTGGACAATGTTTTTTTTTTTTACTCTTTACCATAGTATACTGGAGTTAAAATATAATAATAATAATAATAATAATAATAATAATAATAATAATACAAAAATAATATTAACTCAAGATATAGAATTTCAGCTTTAATTTGAGGATATTTACATCCATATCAGGTGAACACTAGGAATTACAGCATTTTATACATGTGGTCCCCCATCACACGCACACACACACACACACACACACACACACACACACACACACACCCCTCCACTTAAGGTACCAAAAGTAATCGGACAACTGGCTGCCCAACTATTCCATGCACAACTGTGTATAAATCCATTATTACAAGTAAGCAGATAAAAGGTCTACAGTTGATTTCAAGTGTTGAATTTGCATTTGAAATCAGGTTCTGTTAACTCTCAATATGAAGAGAATCCAAAGAGATGTGATGAAATTCAAAACAAACCTGTCAGAGTGATAGCAAAAACATTAAGCATGGCAAAATCAACTATTTGGTACATTCTTAAAAAGAAAGAAAGCACTGGTGAGCTGAGGAAAACTAAAAAGCCCAAAAAGAGCACAGAAGAAAACTGTGGTTCATAACAATAGAATTCTTTACCCTGAAGTGTACAGGGCCTGCAGGATGAATTCTGAAGTGTATCATGCTATATTATATGCAAAAATTCTGCCAAATGCTCCAAAACTCGTTGGACAACATTTTTATGGTATTTGGCATAATGACTTACAGAAGTGCTTTGAAGTCTTTATCAGTAAACAGTGGTTCACTAGGTCATGAAGAATATTATCAGTCTTAAAATTCTGTTGTGGAGGTAATACAGTCAGAAAAGCACACAGACAGCACAGTTTTTTTTAATGGACATGCTTTGTTGTGGAATGTTCAGCAATGGCCAAGCCATTCACCTGATCTGCATCTAGTTGAGCATTATTATTACATTTCACTTGCTGAAGGCAAAACTGAAGGCAAAACGCCCCCAGAACAAGCAGGAAGTGAAGACAGCTGCAGTAAAGAACTGACGCAACATCCCCAGGGAAGAAACATACTATCTGGTGACATCTATGGGTTCCAGACTTCAGGTAGTCATTGACTTCAAAGGATTTGCAACCAAGTTTTAGAAAACAAACGTTTAATATCTTACAATGTTAGGCTGTCCAATTATTTTTGCTCCTTTAAAAAGGGGAGGACCACATATAAAAAGTGCTGTAATTTCTTGCACTGTTCCCCCAATTTGGATGTAAATGCTCTCAAATTAAAGCTGAAAATTTGAGCTTTTATAAATAATGAATAAAATATTCATTATATAATTTCAACTCCATCCAATAACAGCAATAACAATAACTTTAATAATGTCCATATATATTTTAATGTCTTGTATTTTAAATATAAATTGTCTTGCATGCCTAGTTTCTGTCTGTTTCATTAATATGCCAGTAAGAAAAAGAAAAAAAAAAAGGAAGAAACTTCCAAACATTTTTGAAAATTCTGTTCCAGAGAATTTTTTGTCTTTTAAGTACTAGACATTTTTGACAAAAAATATAACTGGAGAGACAACTGCAGCAAAAGAAGGACTAAACGTTCTCCAAGAACAAACAATTTACCAGACATTTCCTTCCAGTATACTTGATAGTATTTATACAGTTTTAAATGCAAAAGCAAACAGTGATTCGTTTTGTTATATTTTTTATCAGGGGCGTAGCTAGGATTTTTCAAAGGGGGGGCCACACACTGACTGGCAGCCTGAGTACATACCCGCAGGTTTGTAAATGAAAAAAATACATTGAATACATTTGAGAAAATAACATCATTCTTTCATCTCATGTTGCGAGCTGTTGAGATGTCAGACAGTGATTAGGCCAAATCAGCTTTATCCGGCAGTGTACATATAACAAGGTTTGAGCAATTTCCCAATGTTTGTGTAAGATTGAATTTACTAAACTGAAAGGTGAAATGTTGTTCAAAATTGCCGTTAAAATAAAGATGGTGAAAAGGAGTACAATGCCTCTCAAAAATGCTCTTAAAACTATGGATGGTGTAGAAAGGAGGACGTCCTGTATCTTCTAATGTAATGCGGCTGTGACAAACCAGATGCTTGCGAATTAAAAATAAACTCAATGCTTTAATGAACACAGTGAGAGAAAACAATGTACAAAAGCCAGGCCAGGTCAATACTGAGAAATCAAACACAGTAATGAGAGCTAGACAAATCGTGGTCAGGAAACGGGCAATAGTCCAAGAACCGGGAATCAGAAAAGCACAGGCAAGATAAACACAAGGGCTAGGGAAATCTGAGTCGAAAAACAGGCGAGGATCGAGAAACCGGGAAGCGAGAAAGACGAGCAAACAAACACAGGGGCTAGGCAAAACAGGAAGAAACTGGAAGGCAAAAAGGGTCATACACATGAATGCAATCAGAAATAGAAACACTCAGTAGGCTCACGAAAATGTGGAGGCAATACTGTGCAAAGGGTAAAACAAACAGAGGGGTATAAATACAGATATAAACAAAGAGGTACAGGTGATGATAATTAGAACTTGGGGGAGCCACTCCTAGGAAGTGGCTCCGGGTTGGCTGATGGAATGCACGTGGTAGTGACAGGTGTGTGAGGGGGATTGTGAGAAGTGGAGTCCTGAGTGTTAGGTGAGCCCGGGAGCGTGACATGTAGATTGTGTGAAATTCTTTGCAGGTAGCTTCATATTGCATTAGAGAGGATTTACTGTCCTCTCTTACTATGACATTAGTTTCTCAGCTTGTCACATATACTGGCCTTTCTTTTTTCTTTTTTGCAGGGAGACTTGGGACATAGTGGGGAGACATGGGACAAAAATAAAATACCCAGGCCTACATGTTTAATTTTTATCAATACTTGTAACATATGAACTGTATGAACACACAATGCTGGTACATCGATAGAAAAATGTCAGTTTACGCAAAACCTGATCAGAAAAACCAGATCCATTCTCAAGAAGGAATGAAATTTAATTAAGTTTAATCCTCATGCAGGTACTCGCCCACATTTTGAACAAACATTTTTTTTTAACAATTTTATTTTTGTAAACCACAAGAAAAAAAACCTGTAACATGATGAACTGTCCCAACTCTCCCCATCTGGATATTTTGAAAAAAAATCCTTAATGTTTTTCCCCAGAATTTAAGTTTAATAAATAATAATGTATGTGGTAACTCTAGGCTACATACTTTAATTTCTAAAATATCCCGAATTCATATGGTGTACATTACACCATAGAGTGGAGGTGGATTGTGAAGTAGAAAATACAAGTTTTGGTTGACAGAAATATTGAACTGCACAAACCTTACTGCAGTGTCCAGGTTCATGGCTCCAAAGGAAGTCGATTACTCTAAGGGGCAACATCGAACTTCTGATGTCATCTAGAACCTGATTGGTTGAACTTAATTTATGGGAATACAAACTGTCCCTTGCATGTTCTCCCCGTGTCCGCGTGGGTTTCCTCCGGGTGCTCCGGTTTCCCCCACAGTCCAAAGACATGCAGGTT
>JAPFFA010000004.1:17427481-17439141 GCA_026153275.1 Sciades herzbergii | reverse complement strand
ACGTGGTAGTGACAGGTGTGTGAGGGGGATTGTGAGAAGTGGAGTCCTGAGTGTTAGGTGAGCCCGGGAGCGTGACAGTACCTCCCCCGCCAAAGGAGTCCAAGGAGGACGAGGGTGACCACGATGACCACCCACCACGCTGCCGGGAACATTCCTGAATGAGCCATCAGAACTGCCACGGTGCTGGACAGAGGATCGTCGCCACGGACTACCTCTGGGACCATTGCTGCACAGATTGCTGGGAGGGCTGGACCCATGGCACCTGGGATGGCCCCTAGGCCGAGGTGCTGGCTTCTCTGATGACGCTGATGGAACTCCTCCACCAGCCCCAGATCCAGGTTATCTCGTCTGGGAACCCAGCTACGCTCCTCAGGCCCATAGCCCTTCCAGTCCACGAGGTACTGCAGAGTCCCTCCTCTCCTTCTGGAGTCCAGCAACTGGTGGACAGCATACACCGGGGTATCTTCTATGTCCACCAGAGGTGGGGGCGTGACATCGGGTGTGGCCTAGTCCAATGGACCTGAGACAACAGGTTTCAACAGAGATACATGAAAAGAATTGGAAACGCGGTAATGCACAGGCAGATCCAATTTGTACGTAACTTCATTAATTCGCTGGAGAATTTTAAACGGACCTATGTATTTGGGTAATAATTTTTTACCTAATTAATGACTTTGGGGCCATTTCGGCCCAGGACAAATAGTTGGACCAGTCGGCTTGGTTCTCATGATAGTACAGTC
Source organism: Sciades herzbergii (assembly GCA_026153275.1). Taxonomy (NCBI): domain Eukaryota; kingdom Metazoa; phylum Chordata; class Actinopteri; order Siluriformes; family Ariidae; genus Sciades; species Sciades herzbergii. The sequence goes on along the minus strand of JAPFFA010000004.1, from coordinate 17,438,401 downwards.
TCAAAAACTTTCCCAGTTCTTGGTTAACCCTCTCACATTGACCATTAGACTGGGGATGGTAACCGGAGGTGAGGCTGATGTTAACTCCCAGCCTCTCGAAGAAAGCAGACCATACTTGCGAGGTGAATTGGGGCCCTTGATCGGGCACTATATCCTCTGGGATACCAAACATATGGAACACAAAATTAAAAAGGGTTTCAGCTGTCTGAAAGGCGGTGGGTAGGCTAACGAAGGGAATAAATCTAACTCCACGTGAGAACCTATCAACAATGGTCAGAATCACCATGTAATTTTGTGAGGGGGCAGGTCAGTGACGAAGTCTACTGCTACATGTGACCATGGATGGGAAGGGACAGGCAGGGGCATGAGTTTACCGACAGGGAGAGTTTTGGGTGTTTTGCATTTAGAACAGGTGGTGCAAGAGGAGACAAACCCATGGATATCTGATAGCATATTCTCCCACCAATATCTGCCAGACAATAACTGGTGCATACATGTCTCTCCCGGGTGGCCGGATGACAGAGAGGAGTGGGCCCATGTAATCAGCTTATCCCTGCATTGAGTGGGTACATATTTACTTTCTACAGGGCAAGATTCAAGGGCAGGAGTGACCAGTAGTTCTCAGTTGATCTCTTCATCTATTTCCCATCTAATGGGGGTGACTACAACTGACGGGGTAGTACATCGACTGCTTCCAGGGAGGATTTGGGACTGGGATATTTGCGAGACAGAGCATCTGCTTTAGTAGTACGGGATCCGGGACGATAAGAGATGGAAAAATCAAATTGGGAAGAGAGACCACTGAGCCTGACAGGGATTGAGCTGTTTAGCTGACTGTAAATATTCTAGGTTTTTATGATCTGTTAACATGAGGAGGGGCTGCGTAGCTCCCTCTAGCCAATGGTGCCATTCTTCGAAAGCTAGTTTCATGGCCAGCAATTCTCAATCCCCGATACCATAATTACATTCAGCAGGGGTCAGTTTGTGGGAGTAGAAGGCGATTGGATGTAGTTTACAGGGGTCACCTATGTGCTGGGACAGCACCACCCCAGTGCCTACCTCGGAGGCATCTACCTCCACCATGAAAGGCTGAATGGGCTCAGGATGCTTCAGAATGGGGTCAGAGGTGAAGGCTACCATGAGGGTTTCGAACGCCTCCTGCGCCCGGGGGTTCCATGAGAGTCTCTTAGCCGGTCTGTTCAATAAGGTGGTAAGGGGAGCTGCTAGACTACTGAAATTGCAAATGAAACGATGGTAGAAATTAGCAAACCCAAGAAATCGTTGGAGCTCCTTTATGGACATAGGGACGGGCCAATTCGTTACGGCTTTCACTTTTTGATCATCCATAATGACACCTTCCGGACTGATGACATAACTTAGGAAGGAAGTAGAAGGGAGATGAAACTCACATTTCTCTCCTTTAACATACAGCTGATTCTCAAGCAAACACATAAGGACGGAACGGGCATGACGAATATGAGTTTCAAGATTAGGGGAGTAGATCAAAATATCATCGATATAGGCAATGACATATTTGCCAAGCATATCCCAGAGTACATCATTCATTAAAGCCTGAAATATGGACAGGGCATTGTGCAACCCGAAGGGCATTACCAAATACTCATAGTGCTCCCTAGTGGTAAGAAATGCTGTTTTCCATACCTCATCCTCCTTTATACGGACTAGGTTGTATACACTTCTTAAGTCAAGTTTTGTAAATATTAATGCTTCACGAAGTTGTTCAAGCACTACGGGGACTAAGGGCAGCAGGTAGGAATAAGGTTTCGTGATTTGATTTAACCCACGATAGTCAATGCAGGGCCTAAGTCCCCCATCTTTCTTGTTGACAAAAAAGAACCCTGCAGCTGCAGGGGAAGTAGAAGGACGGATGAAACCCTGTTGTAAGGTCTCCTGGATGTACTCCTCCATAGCTCTCTCCTTTGCCTGAGTGAGTGGGTAAATTCTAGATTGGTAGCACTTTTCTTACTAAATACTTCTAACAGGTCACTGTATTTGGGGGGCACGGAAACTATGGCATTGTCATTGGGGCTTTCTATAGTCATGGACGACACCTGGGCTGTGGGAAGCATGAGACAATGATCATAACAGTAACTGGACCACGAGAGTATTTCTTTATCAGACCAGGAGATGACAGGGTTATGTCTTCTGAGCCAGGGTAAACCTAAAATAATGGCATACTCACGAGTATTCAGTACAAAAAAACCCAAATCTCTTCAGAATGCAAAAGCTCTGACAGTCATAGAAATGGGTTTCGTGACCCGGTTAACAAGTCCTTCTCCCACAGGATCTCCATCGACGGCAGTTAATCTCAGTGGCATCTCCAGTGGCTCCATGGGTATCTGGAGTTGCTCCACCAGCTTGGCGTGGATAAAGTCCCCCTCAGCTCCAGAATCAATTAATGCTGAAAACACACAGACAGACTGAGGGCAGTTAATTGTCACTGGCAGGAGGAAGGACTTGGAGACCAACCCCTTAGCGGGTGCACTCACTACATTAACGGGGATTGGTGCCAGAGTACTGCCTCAGCAGATTTGACAGTCATGTAGAAGGTGACCCTCAGCTCCGCAATAGAGACACAGCCCCTCCTGGAGATGTCATTGCTTCTCCTCCGCAGACAAACGGAATGAGTCATACTGCATGGGTTCGGGGGATTCTGGCTCCTTATGAGTCCGGGTCAGCGGTGGGCACTGGTGATGAGGAGTCAGTGCAGCAGCTGGAGCCATAGGGGATTTATGCAGACCTCTCCTGTGCTTCAGTTGGTCTAGGCGGATGGCTAGGGAAATCAGCTTCTCTAGTGAAAGGCTGTCGTCCTTGCATGCCATTTCCGCTAGTATGTCAGAGTTCAAACCGTTACGAAATGTCACCAGTAACGCCGGCTTATTCCAACCACTCCCAGCTGCAAGAATGCGAAAGTCCAAAGCATAGTCAGACACTGAGCGATTACCCTGATGTAAACGGGTAATTCCCCTTGAGAGCGGCCCTCATTGGTGTGATTGAAAACCACTTTAAATTCTTTAATGAAATTGTCATAAGTGTCGGACTGGACTATGGGCCAGACTGCGGTAGCCCATAAGGCGAGAAATCATAAAAGAAATACGAGCCTTGTCCTAGCTCGGGGGGTAATTTGCAAAAAATATTGAACATCGTAACAAAAACCCCTTACACTGATTAGGTGAGCCATCAAATTTATCCGGCTTGCTGACAACAAACAGACTGGAACCTGCTGTGGGGGGAGCAGCCTGGTTAGTGACCATAGGCATGCCGGGGACATTGAGTCGTTGGGTAGTAATTTCTTTCATGCTTTCAACAATCCGCATTAATTGTTTTTGCTGCTCCCCCTGCTGCTGCGTAAGATTCTGGATGGACTGAGTCACGGAGTCGAAACACTGGTGATGTTGTCCAAGCATTTGTCCTTGGCTGCTAAGCACCACCTGTAGCTCCGTGTAATCCGCCGTCTGTATGTCGGCACAGTATTCTGCAATGCGGCTATGACAAACCAGACGCTCGCAGATTAAAAATAAACTCAATGCTTTAATGAACACAGTGAGAGAAAACAATGTACAAAAGCCAGGCCAGGTCAATACCGAGAAATCAAACACAGTAACAAGGGCTAGACAAATCGTGGTCGGGAAATGGGCAATAGTCCAAGAACCGGGAATCAGAAAAGCACAGGCAAGATAAACACAAGGGCTAGGCAAATCGGAGTCAAAAAACAGGTGAGGATTGAGAAACCGGGAAGTGAGAAAGACGAGCAAACAAACACAGGGGCTAGGCGAAACAGGAAGAAACCGGAAGGCAAAAAGGGTCATACACAGGAATGCAATCAGAAATAGAAATGCCCAGTAAGCTCACGAAAATGTGGAGGCAATACTATGCAAAGGGTAAAACAAACAGAGGGGTATAAATACAGATATAAACAAAGAGGTACAGGTGATGATAATTAGAACTCGGGGGAGCCACTCCTAGGAAGTGGCTCTGGGTTGGCTGATGGCGTGTACGTGATAGTGACAGGTGTGTGAAGGGGATTGTGGGAAGTGGAGTCCTGAGTGTTAGGTGAACCCAGGAGCATGACATCGAATGTGAAACTTTTCTATAACACGGCTGTGTGACATAGCTGCAACAGCCTTTTGCAGGTACTTGACAAGCTATGGAACACTGCCGAGAGCGGTAGGTGCTTCATAATCTTCAAGATTATTTCATCTGGTAAATCAAGAAAGCCTACCCTGATTAAAAAGAATGGTTGATGTTACTGACCGTACTAATGTTTTGGGCTAATTCTATCAAACGAAACAACAGCGACCATAGAATAAGCAAACGAAGCTCACTCACCGGCAACTGCCACTTGGGCCGGTGTTTCTTGGTCTGCCGAAGGTGATGATGCATCTTGTTTTGAGTCTGTTTTATCATAAAAAATTGATTTAGTTCTAGAATAGAACTATGAAAAATATGTAACAAAAAATAATTACCATTGGTAGTTTAAGGTAGCTTAGAAACCGCTTCTTCCATTATTGCTGTTTCTTCCACGTTTTCTTGATGCTGTGTTCTAGAAACGGCACTAAAACTTAGCTTTGAAGCCACAAAATGCAACTTTGATGTGAAAAAAATATATAATAAATTGCTTACCTCTCTTCACGTCGAAAGAAGGAGGAAAGTTTTGCTTGTTTTGACATGGCGAATTATTAACACAAGAGGAAATACTCATAATTCACAACTAAAAAGACTGCAGCTACACTGGCAGCTTGACCATGCTTTTTAGTGCGATCATGTTGGGCTTGCACAGAACTGGGTTTTCGCGCCTAAACCACAGGAAGTCCATACAAGGCTATAGAAACCCTAATGAGGCTAATGTGACAATCTAGTTAAAAAAAAAATGTTAGAAAACTTACAGTGGGCGCTTTTCTAATATTCTTATGCGGCTATTGAAAAAATATATGGTTTGACAAAGGAGGAGGGGGTGTCACAGGCACCCCAGGACCCCTCAGCTACACCCCTGTTTATGTAGCAATTATGCAAAATCTATTTCCTGCATTTGGGGATAAAAAGCAACTAGTGTACCACAGCTTTCCATACACTAGATGTCAGCAGAGACCTGTATTGATAAAAGATCCTACTGAATAATCAGTGCGTATACACACACACACACACACACACACACTGGTTGAAACTATGCATCATAGACCATAAACACAACACATTCTTGAAATCACATGTACTATAACCATCTTCAACAATTTATTCATCCATTTTTTTAATTATAATCTGACAGATATTTGACATTAAGCTTTTAGATAATCCTTCAGCTGGACGACTGTAAAAAAACGTCATAAAATAATTGGGAAATGTACTGTTTGTGTGATGTAACCTAAAATAATGGAAGCCGAAAAACCAAGTTATTGGTCTTAGCCAACAATGTTTGTCTCAGTGGATCAATAGTTACTGCTAGATATGATTGATGCCAACCATTTCAATGAAATAGCAAACAAAATGCTTTCCAGACTTCCTGCAATTGTTATCAGAATTAATTAAGGTTTAAACTGTGTAATATGAGGCTGTGCTTGATAGGAGTGTGTTGTAACTGAACCAGTGGTCTAGACAGTTTTTTTCCCAGTTAAAACTAAATTTAGGTTAAAAATTGGAAATGTTTACAGTACCAGTCAAAAGCTTGGACACACCTTCTAATTCAATGTTTTTTTCTTTATTTTTATTAATTAAAAGACACTTCATGCCTTAAAGTAATAATGGACGTCATTCCTCTTTACTTAGTTGAGCGCTTCATGACTTTATATGGATTGTATAAAGTCAAGAAGCACAATACTTGAATAGGACTATGTACTGTATTGTTATTATTTGCTATTTACTGTTTGATGGTCTCAAATGCATTAAGAAGGCAAGAAATTACACTAATTAACTTGTGACGAGGCATGCTTGTTAATTGAAAAGCATTCCAAGTGACTACCTCATGAAGCTGGTTAAGATAATGCCAATAGTGTGCAAAGTATCATCAAGGTAAACAGTGGCTACTTTGAAGACTCTAAAATATGAAACGTATTTAGTTTTTTTAACACCTTTTTGTTTTCCACATAATTCCATGCATGTTGTATAAGTTATTTCATAGTTTTGACATATTCAATATTGTTCTACAGTGTCACAGTGAAAATAGTTACAATACAGAAAAACCTGTGAATAAGTAGGTGTGTCCAAACTTTGGACTGGTACTGGAAATTTCTTGCTCATATTCTTCCTGGTGGGTGGCACAGTGGTGTAGTGGTTAGCACTGTTGCCTCACAGCAAGAAGGTCCTGGGTTCAAGCCCAGCGGCCGGTGAGGGCCTTTCTGTGTGGAGTTTGCATGTTCTCACCATGTCTGTGTGGGTTTTCTCTGGGTGCTCCGTTTTCCCCCACAGTCCAAAGGCATGCAGATTAAGCTAATTGGTGGCTCTAAATTGACCGTAGGTGTGAATGTGAGTGTGAATGGTTATCTGTGTCTATGTGTTTGCCTTGCGATGACCCGGAGACTTGTCCAGGGTGTACCCTGCCTCTCGCCCATAGTCAGCTGGGATAGGCTCCAGCTTGCCTGCAACCCTGTAGGACAGGATAAGTGGCTACAGATAATGGATGGGTATTCTTCCTGGTCACTCATAAACATTTTTTTACATTCTTGTACTTGATTCTCCTTGCTCCTGGTGCAGCTCAGACCCTGTCCACATGTCCTGTATACAGATATTTTAGAAAATGTAATTTGCATTTTGGCATCCGATTCAAATAGAAATGTTGTTTTTGGTCACTGAAAATGAAGCTTTTTGAAAAGCACATTGTTCTAAGACTTTATCATGGCTGCTAATCAGGTTAATACTTTGTGGTCTACAATTGATTATTGGATAATGTTAATTTCACTTAGTTTTATGATTAAATATAATATGACCCCTTCTGTACTGCTGTTGAATCCATTGCTCCAGCGGTAGAAATCACATTGTCAATGAAGATTTTGGATAAGGCCCAAATGTAACATTAAGCATTTAGTTGCTTTAGGTTACAAATAAAACCCTTGCCATTTTTATTCTAACATTTGGCTAACTGTGACCCAGACCAGGACAAAGCACTTACTGAAGATGACTGAATGACTGAATGAATGATGTTGGTGTTCTCTTAATTGAATTCTCGACTCAATCGACTTAAGAATTTGAATCAATACAAATCCTTTTATTGTCATGTACACCAAAGTACAATGAAATTCTTACTTGCATGTCATTCCTCAGTATTATACATAACAATACAGACATATGCTATAGCTATAGCCACAGACAGAATGAAATACTATCACCATCTAACTTGATGGTGTGCTCACTTGAACAGTGTGGAGGGAGATACTTTCAAAAATGCTGTTTGTGCGGATGGGATTTTTCTTCCCCAAAAGGGATTGGTAAAAACTACATTTTCAGAAATATTGTATCTGTAAACAAGTGGACAGGGCCTCAGTGTTACATTGCCAGAAGACATCAAGCAATCAGGTTTATGGGTTTTGACTAAAGCACTTTTCAGTGACTGTTCCTACTCTCCAGTGTTTATATTGGTAGAAGGGACCACAGACTAAAAGTTTTTGCACAAATGATATATGGATCAGGAAATGATTGCTTTGCCTGGAAAGGTTTATTCAATCAATTGTTGTCATATAAATTAGTTTTACTAAATGATCGCTTTGGATATGATCTTGTATATGATCCCACTTTGCTACCATTGTACTATTATTTGTGGAAGATTCTATCAGGTTTTATTCTATCCACATTCACTGGAAATGACCAATCACATACACTGTTTGGCTACTCTACTACTAGAATATCCGCTCATATACCGTGAGTCAAGGAAAAACAAAATGGTGGAGTATGTTGCTGAAACAACCGAGGACGAAATAAAAACTGTACTCGAAAACAAAGCCCCCCAAAATACAAAAAAAGCGACAAAAATATGGAATAAAAGTGTTTGATGGTAACAACAAATCTTTTTTTTTTTCAAGAATTATTATTATAACATTTTTCACAAATTGCTACTGTCATTTTGTTGGTTTGTTTACATTCTAAGCAGAAATGATTTTGTTGGATGTTTTAAATAAAGTTTTTATTTTTTGAATTTGCAAAAAATAAAAATGCTCTGTTTCTCAGAGTCCAGTGACTGTGGATAGAATAAAACAGTTATTCCACTCAATCTCATCATACAGGGCATATAGCCAGCTCAGTGTTACCTACTGCTTGGGGGGTTTTGAAAATTTTGAAATTAGAGACTTCAAATGGTGCATTCTGGTGGCGTATCAGGCTGATTTAGGCACAATTCAACATTATTAAATTTGCTGTTTTATACCTTGTTAAATATGCAAGGGGCAAAATTAGATTTGAAATGAAAACACTGGAAACAGTCAATTCAGAGAAATATTTAATTTTATTGCACAACAAAAAATGCATAGCTGATATTTAAATAATATTGGCTGGCTTTTTTGTGGTATATCAGATACATTCCATTCAGCTAGCATGATATTTAACGAGTCAAAGACGAGTAGTTGAATGGAATATATCTGATATACCATGAAAAAGCCAGCCAATATTATTATTATTATTATTATTATTATTATTATTATTATTATTATACATACACATTCGATGGAACAATTATAGATTTTACAAAAAAAGTTAAGAACAGGGGGGTAACTTACCAATATCGAATGCTGATTCTGAATGAATGTAATTCAATGTTCTGTCAATCCAATGTACTGTACAAAGTCAACATTCTAACAGTAAAAATGGTACAAGTCCAAAAATCCTGAACAATAACCCAACTTATATACAAGCTATATCCAGGTTAACAGTTCAAGTTCAAAGTTACTTTTGGTAGTAGTTAATTGTTACATTGCACTTGTTCAAAACAGAAGGGCTTTGCTGAGTGAAGTCCATGAGTGAAGTCCTCTTGTAAAAGTCTCCATCACTTTTCCTCACCTCCAAGTAGAAGTTTGACAGTATTTCCACTATTGCTCTCTTTTCCAGTTTTTCAATGTCTGTTGGTATGTTTTTCTCTTGCAAATATGCATGAAGAATATCCAGTGAAATTTTTGTAGCCTTTTGGGTGTTTAGCACGTCTTTCTCTTTCAAAATTCCCTCAAAATCTTCTGCTTTTAATGAAGCAAACCTCGCAGTCATGCTTGTGTACAAATTGTCACAGTTACTCACTAGAGTGGAAGTTTTACATCTCCGACATGTCTCTTTTCCAGTTTTTCAATATCCATTGATATGTTTTCTCTTGTAAATATGCATGAAGAATATATAATGAAGTTTTGGTAGCCTTTCGGGTGTTCAGTGCATCTTTAGTTTCAGTTTTCAGTTTATTTATTTAGTGCTTAAACCATGCACTGGATGAACCTCATCTTCTCTTTTTCCCGGCCGACAAAGAAATGATTGTGCACATGCGCAGCAACAAAGTTTTGTCATTGGATCTTTGCATGAGTTTCAATGTGTGATGTTGTGTTGTCTTGTCAACGTGCAATATTATAACAATATTGCATGCTCATTCTCCATTGGGAAGAGTGGCGTAATACATGGAGGATAAGCGATATGATAACAATATTGCATGCCATCAATAAATCTGCTAGAAGGGAACAGAATACATGTTTTTATTCCATGGAAAAAGTGGCTTGTATGTATAATAATGAACAATATAGCATGCCTCTTCATTTTACAATTCCATGATGTCTGGAACAGATTCAAGGTCTAATCCCACAACAGCGCCATCTAGCAACCAGCACCTAGAACATGGTTTTATGTACAGTTGTGAATGGCAGTCAGTGCACACAGCGAAACCCTTTATTTACATTTCTGGGTTGAGTACCAGGATAGTCTAGACCTATATATTACAATATCTTCCTATTTCTATAGTTATTACTCATTTTCAGAGAGGAATAGGAGATATTTAGGTGCGGAAAGTACTCTGTATTTTTCAATTTATGGTATTGATTTTTGTTTTTTGGTGTGCAAGTGACAGCATGGCGCTGATGTCGCACAGCGCGGCAGAACACCGCATATCCATGCTTTGGGGAAAGCCCTATATATACTGTATGTAAACTCAAAATATAGATTCAATTCTGCTCATTACTGTGAAGGGTGCCAGTAATTTTTGGAGTTGACTGTACTAGTGTTTTTTTCATGTTTTTCATGACAGTGACATTATAATGTAACATAATAAATGTAATAATTTTAATCATAATTATGATATTTACTTTCTTTATTTCAGGGGCTTCCAGGTCCCATAGGGCCTTGTGGGCCAAAAGGCGCTCGGGTGAGTGCAAAGCTACTTCCACTTTCAGCACTGTCTGTAGCCTTCATCACCCCGGCCATGTAACCGTGGCAACAAGTTGGGCCGTAACATCAGACTTGGCCTGTGGCATCCATGGTTACTAATTAACAGGCTTGTTGTCTGGTTATTATAGGGTGTCTTGGTGTTTCTTCTGTGGTCCAGCTTGTAATATTAAGCAGTTTGAGTGACTCTGTTGTAGAGATGTGATAACTCTTGTTCTGCCTTGGTCTGTTTGTTTTTCTTGCTTTCTTTCTTGTTTACCTCTCTTCCGCTTTATCTTACCTTTTCTGTTTTTTATTTTTACCTTTCAAGTTTTTTATTCTGTTTATTCTTATAATATCCATTGTCCTTTTTCTTTCATTGTCCAGAACACACCATGTGAAATTGCTTTCTGGACTGTTGCTAAAGCCATATTGCCAAAAGTATTCGCTCACCTGCCTTGACTCACATATGAGCTTAAGTGACATCCCATTCCTAATCCATAGGGGTCAGTATGACGTCGGTCCACCCTTTGCAGCTAGAACAGCTTCAATTCTTCTGGGAAGGCTGTCCACAAGGTTTAGGAGTGT
>JAPFFA010000004.1:16795281-16809016 GCA_026153275.1 Sciades herzbergii | reverse complement strand
ACCTTATGTATTACAGGCTATTGCTAAAAATACACATGTGCGACTTACGACTGGTTTTGTGATCCAGGGTCACATATGATGATGTACATGTCAAAACCCAACATTGTTCAAGCAATAATTTTCTGGCTCATCAATGAAATTGGATTTATTCAATTTCTTCTTTGGTTCGGTGCCACCTTTGCACGCCCTTTGCCTTTTATAAGTGCCTCCTACCGTTTTGTCTGCTCTGAACAGTTCTTTGGATCTCTTATTTGTTCCACGTACCTCCTTTTGTGTGTACATGTCTGTTCTAACTCTGGCAAAGTGGCCACCAATTCTTCTTTACATATCTTCTGTTTTCAACAGTCTTAGTTTCTAGGAAGAACTTTTCTGTTTTCTGACGAATCTTTTCCCCTTAACAGTTGCAGTTTCTGAAATTTGATCTTTTATACAGGACTAAAAAATAACAAGTGCTTGGTCACGGCTCGGGCCAGTATCCCTGAATTCTTAGTGGGCCAGGCCAAAGTAAAGTGACCCTTAAAGGAGCTGTGCAGAACCTTTTTATTTTAAAATAAATTTGAGTGGATAGTATCTTCATCCTTGACTCTTGTATGCTGCATAAATGGAAATAAATTTATATTTTTTAGAGTTAAAATTGACCGCAAACTTGGCATTCGAGCTGCCCCGCTCTAATAGAAGCTCTAAACTAATAGAATCACTCTACTCTGACAGAACCTACCTTCCAGATGATGATTGCTGCATGACTGCAGGATTTCCCTTTTTTTGCACGGGCTAGGCTCAGCCTTTAAGCATACAAACTCGCCCTCACTTTTACACACGATTTTGCCAATTTTATTACCGTGTAGATAATTGTACACCTCCGTGCTTTTGTAGTTCCTTTGCTCCTCACCATCAACGTCCTCGCTAAGAATAAATTTGACCATGTCAATATAACTGACGTCGGGCCACAGCTTCATGTCGTCTGTCCATTCCCTGAGGGCAGACGGATGGAGCACTTTGATGGTGGTATCCCCAGAGCACGTCAGAAAATCAGACCCGTGTAACCATCTTTTTAGTCATCTTTGATCTTACCTACCTAGCAGTTAGCGTTAGCTATCAACGTCAACACAGTAGAGTGGAAGAAAGATCCCAGCTTCTGCTATGATGCAGCAATGAATCATGGGAAAGTTGTGGAGCGATTTGAAAACTCACGAACGGCTTTGGATTTTGCACTTTAGAACTAAAATTTTACTAGAGGTCATGAACTTGGAGTTGAGGAAAGGAAAGCAAAGAAAAGAAAGGTACTCCAAGGAAAGCACTTTTTTTTTTTTCCATATTTCTCAAATCGTAGTCGATCAAACCAACTTTTCGTCGCCCTGGTCAGTTTTTAATCTCCACTGGCGACCGTGTGACCAAGTTTCAATCCTGTTTTCGGCTTTCAGATAATTATAACAAGCAACTTAAACAATTGTTGGGGTACTCCCATCTTGTATGTTTGGGATTAAACATGATAGGTCTGAATTAAATTATGTTCTGGCATGAGTCCAACATCTGTGTTAAGCTTAACGGCTTGGTGGGTTTATCTGCAGCTCAAGAAGTGCAGCATCTTAAAACTACTGGGAAAGCACATGATGTAGCTACAGATGGCTGATTATCTGTCGCACTAAATGTCACAGTTCCTTTAGTTTTTGGACCGCTGATGTAAATATTGGTGGCTCGTTGTTGGGGTTGTGATCTCCAGCTCCATGAATTCCTTAAAGCTTTTGATGCTAACTGTGCTCAGTTGCATGATGTACTCCTCTTAATTGTTGTATCATGTTAGTGGCATTAAAATTCTTTTTCTTTGCTTCTGCCCCAAGACACTGGTTTTTAAAACTTTGCAAGAAGTATCGGCTGGGAAAAACTACCAGACACATGACTTGACACGACATGTTTCACCTCAGGCCATGTTATTTTCCATTTTACCCCACAGTGCATGTAGTGAGATTTGGAGATCGTGAATTTAGGCAGACAATTGACTGATTCCGGTCAGTCGTCATATCACTAATCTATTGTATTGATTTCTAGGTCTGCAACACGCAAATTGCCGAGGAGCTGCTGCTTTGGAGACCCTGCCTATCTGGCCTCGTCCTCTAAAGATGGCTGAAGGCCAGAAGGCCATTGAACTCCCAGAATACCCCACAGAATGCGGGGCCACAGCAGATAATGAGGACTTGTCCCTGAAACCTGAAGCCCTGTCCTCCAGCTCTCCTACATGTGAGGAGCCAATCAGCATGCAGAGCCCCTCCAGGCCGCTGCCCCCTGGATTACTGTCCATGCCCTGCCTACTGAAGGAACTTCGCCGAGACTCTTCCCCCGAGCCTCCGCCACTAGAGAAGGGCTCTGCCACCTCGGTCATTCAGATCTGCCCACAAGAGGACAGCGACTCCTCAGCCTACCTGCGATCACCCTCGTCTTCTGGTCATCTCGGCGATTCGGACACTCTTTCCTCAGCCGATGAAGAGGATGTGGAATTGGCTGACTCTAAGCCTGCCCCCTCTTCTCATTCTGACCCTGCCCCCAGGAAGTCGTCACGCCGCTCACGGTCTGAGAGCGACGCATCTGCTGGCCTTGCCATGGCTGCCAAGAAAAACCGCTGTCAAGAGAGGCAGGCGAACGGCGGGCGGACCCGAGAGCGGGGCAAGCGCAGCCAGCGACAGAAGGAGCGAATGCGTCTGCTCCGGCAGAAACGGGAGGCGGTTGCCAAGCGTAAGTCCCGTCCACTGGAGGACAGCAGCACTAGCGACAGCGATGCCACTGCACACTCTTCGTCATCATCGTCAACGGCATCGTCGGACAACGAGGGCGGGACAGTCAGTTTGCATCCTCCAGGTATTGCATGTGCCCACACATACACACGCTAATTTGTTGGATGCTAAAAATTATTGATGTTATCATGAACATAATTCTTACGCACACAGTGTCTCACAAATGGTTACAGTGTCAAGGTCATAGTTAGTCTGAGTGCGTTCTAATAATTACTTCACCACAGATATTTATAAAAACTGGATCTTTTTTGGTTGTAGTTTGTCCGTTTATTATTATTATATTTTTTTATTTTTTGTTAACCAAACATGTTCCTTACTCCATCTTTTTTGTGTGTGGCTACAATTCCCCGAAAATGTTTGCAACTCCCTCCCTCTCCACTCGAACTCTTACTATAGTTCTGTTTCTCGGCACAGGGGAGGCAGACTGCACCAAAAACCCTTTGGCTATGTAACCTTTTGCTTTGGCATTGCTAACCTGAACTAATTGAAACAACACACTGTTTTTGGCTGAGCAGCGCTGTGAACTGCTGTGCTATATATTTTTTTGCTTGTTTTTCAGCATGCTGCCTTTCCTCACAGCCACTTTGTTTACAAGCTTATAATGTCCTAGGTTTTATGGAAAAGTTCTCAAAATATCCTTCTAAGAACAATAATTAGGGGATGTGGGTGTTTTTGTTGCAGTATTTGGACAATGGTGTGTACACAATTAATTGAAAAAAAAAAATTCTTGATTTCCTAATGCACTTCAATTTGTACTTTTACGCAACACTGAATTAGTGTTTTGAAATGTTTGATTAGTACAATGATGCCATTAAACCATGTTTTTAGACTGTTACCATACGGTGTAAATTGTAATCTTGCTACCGTTGTGGGATATGTCCGTGTCCTCAATGGACTTGATTCAGAAAACTTAGAAATGTAGAAAGGAAATTTACTTTTTCATCGAGGACTGTTTAACTGCCACCGGATTCTTGAGTACTGTACCCCCTTACGGCCAGACAAGTGTGGCTGAATTGCACTCAAAATCAAGATTTCTTCTGGATACAGTCAGATCCTGTATGAAATAGATTTTTCTTGCTTTCCACTGTTTTTGATAGCAACAGTAGAATAACAAAGGATGTTACACCGCAGCCTTTCTTTAGGGCTCCCAAAACCATTGTGTATTTCAGCATAGTCGCTAAAAACAGCAGTTGTACTCTACTACTTTTAGGTACTCCCTCCATCCATCCAGCCATTTTCTACCGCTTATCCGGGTCGCGGGGGTAGCGGCCTAAGCAGAGCAGCCCAGACATCCCTCTCCCCGGCCACCTCCTGGTGGGGCATGCCCAGAAAACCTCCCTTGGGAGGTGTCCAGGAGGCATCCTAACAAGGTGCCCAAACCACCTCAGCTGACTCCTTTCGATATGGAGGAGTCTTCTACTCCGAGTCTCTCCCGATTGACCAAGCTTCTCACCCTGTCTCTAAGGGAGAGCCCAGCCACCCTGCGGAGAAAACTCATTTCTACCGCTTGTATCCACAATCTCATTCTTTCGGTCACTATCCACAGCTTGTGACCATAGGTGAGAGTGGGAACGTAGATGGACCAGTAAATTGAGAGCTTTGCTTTTTGGCTCAGCTCTCTCTTTACCACAACAGACCGGTTTAGCATCCGCATCACTGCTGACGCTGCCCCGATCTGTCTGTCCAACTCCCGCTCCCCTTTACCCTCACTCGTGAACAAAAATTTTAGGTACTAATTAATTAAAAAAAAAAAAACAGAGATAATATAAGAAAATATGTAATTTAGTAAATTGATGTATTACATGATTAAAATGTGTACAATCTCATTGCATCATTTCCAGTACTGTGACGTTATAATGACAGCCAATGCGCTGTTCATCCTGATAGTAAACTGATGGGACTCCTTTGGTGCTAAGGTGAGAGTTTTGAGTTCGTATTTGTTGTCTCTTCCAGGTCAAAGAAAGCACTGTAAAATTACACAATACATATGAAGTGACCTGAGTTGATTTCATATGTACTTGCAAAACAATTGAGAAGCAAACTTATAAGATACCACATAAAAGTGCACGAGGTAGCAAGTAGTGATATGTTAAACATGTACTACGCATGTCATCATTAGTGCTGTTCCTATGCAGTTAAATCCAGGTGCAGTTCAACCACGATGACTGTAAAAGTGAACAATAAATAGTAAGTTGGTAATTTATATTGTTTTGTATTTGGATGGGACATTGAAAATTTCCACAAATTTAAATGTGGAAAAAGGATTCCAGCCTTCAGGGATGCGTTTTAATATTTGGAAAAACAATCCGAGAATGACCTGGCAACCCACCAGGCGGCACAGTGGTGTAGTGGTTAGAACTGTTGCCTCACAGCAAGAAGGTCCTGGGTTTGAGCCCGGTGGTCGACGGGGGCCTTTCTGTGTGAAGTTTGTATGTTCTCCCCATGTCTGTGTGGGTTTCCTCCGGGTGCTCCGGTTTCACCCACAGTCCAAAGACATGCGATTAGGTTAGCATGGGGCAGCCATGGGCTGAAGTAGAGGTGTGACGACTAATCGATCTCCGATCTATCGATCCATTTCAAGCCGTGATTCAAAAATCGATTAAAATTTAATGAATCATGATTCGCTAACACGACCTAATTTCATCCCGATAACCCAAGATGCATCACCGTTTTCAACAAACAGCATAATTTTGATATCGAAAATTCGATTCAGTATCCGGAGCTGTACGTGGGCGCAGTTATAGCAGTCTCGCAAGATCACGCATTGCCTCGTGAACAACATGGCGGACAACTCGGGATTCCTGAAGCCACCGGCTTTTAAAAGCCCACTTTGGTGGCATTTCTTACTGTCTCGTGACAGAAAACAAGTGTTGTGTAAGCTGTGCAAGTCGTCTAAGTTTCCTCATCATAGCAATAAATTACTGCTATCTCAGAACTTGTTGAATCTCAGTGCCTTCTGTTCTCTCTGGGCAGTGAATGTTGTGTCTCAAGAGGTGGTGTTGACAAGTGACTGTATTTTTATGTTTTAAAAGTTTGAGACAAAAGTCATGAAGTTTTCATTGCTTTTTTTTTTTTTTTTGTTTTGTGGTTTGAAAATTAATGTGACAAGTGACTGAACTGTGAGCCATTCATAGTTACATTCAAAGTCAGTGGAGTGACTGGAGTCTGAATAAAGACTAGAGGCAACACGACTTTTTTTTTTTTTTTTTTTAATTGCTCTACATTTTCTTGGTTGACATTTAACAGAATATTGACAATTATTTACATCAGTTATAAAATGGAGGACAAAAAATGTGAATTGTGATTCGATTCGAATCGTGAAAAAACTGAATCGTCACACCTCTAGGCTGAAGTGCCCTTGAGCAGGGCACCAACTGCTCCCTGGGTGCTGTAGCGTAGCTGCCCAGTGCTCTGGATGTGTGTGCGCGCTTATTGCTCACGTGTGTGTGTGTGTGTGTTCACTGCTTCAGATGGGTTAAACGCAGAGGAGGAATTTCACTGTGTACGTGTGACAAAATAAAGGCTGCTTCATTGTATGTGACCACAGTACTGCTGTTCATGGTACTTTTCCTATTTTGTTCTTGTCTTAAAGCGTAATGCTGGCTGAAAACCATGCATATCCATGCTTATGCTCCCTCAAATTAGTACCATGTCCTATTTCAGGATGTAGGCCGAAAGGAATAAATGTTATCACGACTGCTGATTTAGATCAAAAAAAGAATTCTGAACGCCTTTTAGGAAAACACTTATCAGCTACTTGAAGCAAAGTGACTCAGAAGAACATGTGGCAGTCACAAAGTGATCTGAGAACACTGGAATATATTAGTGGCAGATGGTGACACAGGGAGCGCATGAAAACAGCTCAGGAATGTCATGAAAAGCCAACTTTTGTTAACTTTGAAACTCTAGTTGTATCGAACTGATTGAAAGAACTATGAATGGAAATTTTAAATGCAACAAGTGCTTGTAGTGAAGGATGCTCGAGATGTGGGACAGCATTCTGTAAAAGAAAAGAGAACCAAAATTTAGAGAAGGAATTCAAACCAAATGGAAAATTTATATTTACATGCTTACATTTAGCTCTACATCATTAATACTGTAACAATGTACATTAAATAATTTGATTGTTGAGAATTATATTAAAGCTAGACTACCTTTCAGATTTTTCAAGTTTAGGTCATAAAAAGAATTTTCCCCGACACCCAATTATTTTTGCTTCGTGGACCGAAAGCTGCTAAATTCAAATCAGACTTCCAATTTTATTATTATTATTTTTATTTATTTTTTTTTAAATAGAACAATTAATGAATTTCAGGCCACGTGGCCCTAAATTCTCTGCTATTTTTTAATTTTTTTTCCTGCTTCACTGTGACGCAATACAAGATACTACGTTATGCATCACGTGGTGGGCTTTTTTTTTTTAAGAAGAAGAAACCTTTTTGTCACATGCACACTTCAAGCGCAGTGAAATTCATCCTCTGCATTTAACCCATCTGAAGCAGTGAACACACACGTGTGTGTGCGCGCGCGCGCACACCCAGAGCAGTGGGCAGCCACACCAAAGCACCCGGGGAGCAGTCAGGGGTCAGGTACCTCGCTCAAGGGCACTTCAACCTAACCGCATGTCTTTGGACTCTGGGGGAAACCGGAGCACCCGGAGGAAACCCACGCAGACACCGGGAGAGCATGCAAACTCCACACAGAAAGGCCCTCGCCGGCCGCTGGGTTCGAACCCGGAACCTTCTTGCTGTGAGGCGACCGTGCTAACCACTACACCACCGTGCCGCCTGAATTTGAAACAGGAAAGGGAAATGGAGGACATGAATGTGCAATTTTTCTGAGCCTCTCAATAAGGCAATTTTTCTATACTTTTTCACGGTAGATAATGCAAATAGCCCTCTGTATTTAATCCTTTGTTTGTCTAATTTTTATTTTCAGTTTTATTTATCTGTTTGATGTTTTCTTGCTACTGTAACACATGAATTTCCCTGATGTGGGATGAATAAAGTGAAAGACCGACTACAGTAACAGAAAGCGAGAAGAAAAGACGTTATGTTGCGAAGGAAAGGAAATGCCGGACTAAACTAATAAATATCGGCGGTTAACAAGCTCCTCGGTGTGATCAGGAATTCGTTTAGCGACAGAATGATATAGCGGTCAGTGCACGGTCAAAGGTAAACATGCACACACCGGACTTCCTCTGACTGCACGAAGCGAGTCATTTCATGTGCATTATTTGCTACGGAATCCCTTCAAATTAAATAACTTCCCAGCCACAGAATGGCCTGTGTGGGTTTTTTTTTTCTTTTTTTAAATAATAAACACATTACCGAAATAAACCTGCATCACAATGAAGAAATTTCAGAGGGAGCTAAATTTCACCGATTTTATGAAATTGATAGGCCGTCTACTTTTAAGCAGCGGACTTATAAAATAAAGTGCAAGTCAAAATTAATATATGCAGTTTTCTGCATCACCTAGCATGCTAGCTACTATAAAAAGCAAACGACATCTCAGCAGTGTTTGTACAGGAGCTTTCTGGAGCACAGCGCAGGGTAGTCTGGACAGGTCTTGCAGTAGAAAGGCATCTGCTTCCTCTCTCTCCATGCATCATCTGGACTGCATTTCCGAGAGGAACAGACTTTGCAGTCTGGATGTGACTCTTTTTGTGCGCGCGCGTGCTGTCGGAGGGTGTGCCAAGTGGCCTGGTAGGGTGGAGTAAGATTGATTTGCCTGTGTCTCAGTCACCCCTTCACCACAAGTTCTCTGAAATTGTCAGTGGGTATTGTATTGCCACTCTCCTTGTGCAATATATGGGAGTTCACAAGTGCCATCTCTCGAATATGATGGAACAACTGATTGTACCATTTCATTGCACGGTATTGGTAACTATAATACAAAGAGCTGATTGCCGCAGTGTTGTACGCCTATGAAGTGGTTATAGTGCATGGCACGCTTTAGTTTTCGTAAAATTCTGTCGCCATCAGGACCCTTGCACCGCACTCGTTTATCACCTGGTTGTCATGCATCATGGAGAGGACTGTGCCAGAGTCTTGAAAGGATGCAGATAGTAGTGGGCATTTCTCAAAAGAGATGGGTGTCAGAAGGTCAGTTGCAAAACACGGAGTTGAGGGTGCATGTCTTTCCTGTTCACGGTAATAGTGCCATACGTGCCGGTGTTTTGCTGAAAAACAACAGGAGAGGTTTTGCAGCTGTTGGTGTCCACCACCATGTTTCTCTTCTCTCAGCAAGCCAACAGCAGCACTATGGCCGATACCCAGAGCCTAGTTGCAGCTGAAGGCCTGTCTGGTTTATACGCAAGACGGACAAATGTAGTTACTGATTGTCTAACAGAGCAAAATTTTTCAGACCAAAATCATTTGTTTGTCAAGTACTGATGAAAAAAAACACACTTCTGTGGAAAGAAACTATCGATTCATCAGTGGAGAGGGGTCGGTAGGGGTAGTGCTCCCTCTGAAAACTCTACAGCCTTAGATTCATGACTGCGCAGATCTTAAAACGTGGATCACCTCCTGGTTGACCCCTCTTCATTTTCAGAGCGTTATTGTTGAACGGAAGGCAAGGTGGATAAGCGCTGAAAGCGGTTTCATGCCATATCACGGGGTGAAATTTGGTGTCAATTTGGCAGGTGGTCCAGTAATCTGAAATCTTTGGTTTGGTAGTCAGACCCATGCTAATCTGAATGGCCAAAAAAACACCTAAATCTCAGTCCAACCTGTGGGTTTGAAATCTCACAGCCAAGAGTGAATGGCTAACTAGCAGTTGGATGTAATAACATCTCAACATAGCGATTTGTCTCGGCTACTATGTCACGTGCTTCCTGTCGCATACTACAGATCCTTATAGCGCCAAACTCTGTGGGGACTAGGCTGTGGGTTGGTCTTGTCTGGTGGGAGGATCCCTTTTGACAGCTTCCTCTCCCCGCTGTGGCCACAGACTCGCTCATAAGTCAGCCATTACCACAGAACGTCTTTCTCACCTCCACAGCCGCTGAGTTGCAAATCTGTTTCTCCTTCTTCCCACGGCTCACACACCAACTCCTCCTCTTCTCCAAACTTGAAAAACTCTTCTTCTTTAAAAAATATTTTTAAAAAATAAGTCAGAAGTGAGTATGGAAGAGTTTGCTTAAGAATTTCGTTTTATTTTTTCTGCTTGCATTCGAGTCAGCTCCTTCATGAAAGTGTTTGATTTTCTTCCAGAAGAACCAACTTCCTTATTCAACACGGAAAACCCAGATTGGTTTCAAACAACTTGGTCATAACTCACTAAAAAACCCAACAAGGAGTGACATGCGCAATATATCCTGAAAGAACAGAAAAGATTAAGAGCAGAAAGCGCTGAAGCTTTTGTTTCTGTTATCAGAGGAACCCAGTCCTGTGCAAAATGTCACCATGGAGCCAGAGTGTAGTAATGAACCTCCAGTTTGAGCGAGTTCTACACAAACAGACTGAACTTTACAACAGCTGCATGCATGTGAAATGGAAATAAATCAACCAAGGCAGGAAAAACTATTTTGGATAAGTGTTATTGTCCGTTACACACTGATCAACCTGTGTGACTCGGTTGTGCCTTTTGAACAAGGAATAAATGAAGAGGGGCCTGAACATTTAACCGTTTATTGAAATTATTACAAGGGTGATTATAGTTACGATATGATGATGGCTACAGCTGGAATGTGTTGATTCTGTTAGCGTTTGTAATTATTGTACCACTGTTAGATAAAATTTAAAATAAAGTCTTACAATATTGTTTGAAAGTCTAGAGCAATATATTTTATTTTACAAATAACACTTGAGATATTGTTTTAACAATAATAAGCATCCATGGATAAATGGAGTGCAGATCGCTGTGTAGCTAGATGTCCATGGAGTTGCTGAGACATGGAGGGGTGGGGATATCATCTAGCCTACAGTTTGGGCCGGAGTCCTTTGAGAGTAAATGCTTTGCCTTTTGCAACGTTCTGTTCCCAAAAGCTGATGTTGGGGGGAGTCTTTACACAAAGGAGGTTTTCTTGCTTTTGTACGGTTTTATTTTTTATTTTTTTTAACTGTTGTTCCATGTTGGGACTCTTTGGGGGGGGAAAAGAAGATATATTCCAACATGTAGCTAACACTCAGCCACAAATCTGCACTGTCACTCCCAGTCATTTTGAGGAATTTTGTGTGGATCAGAACCACTAATAAAGTCTAATTTCCACATGTATCTATCCTGCGCTTCTTTCTGACTAAGATTATCCAAGTAATCCGGTAGTAGAGCTTTTTTAGCTGTAGTTTTGTTCGGACAAGTGACAGTTGCTAATGTAAATGTGACCTCCGTGCAAGGAGTCTAATAGAAAAAAAAAAAAACCACTTATTTCAGAACCACGGACAGCGCTGTTTGTTGTGCATTGTCCCGGTACTTGAACCTCATGGCGTGATGTGATTTTTTTTTTTTTTTTTTAAAAGTGAAGACCGTTAATGTAGGTTAGTTTTCTTGCGAAATAACTAGTTCAACTTTGTTTCCGGTCGAGTAACTGGAAACAAAGCATCTTTTTTGTTGTTGTTTGGCCTTATGTCCATCATAGTGTTTACAATTATGTCATCATAATAGCACAATACCAATGTTTTAATTGGGTAGATGTTATAGTGCCAGTGATGATACTCTTTTTTTTTTTTTTTTTTGGGGAGTACATGCTTGCCCTTGGCATTCTAGAATGCAAACATTGTGGGCACATGTATGTGCCTGTGGCAGGAAAAGGATTAAACATTGAAGAAAAAAGTACAGAGGCAAAATCAATCAAGAACAAAAATGAGAAGTGGCAGTGCAAATAGAGTTCACTATCTTGTGTTCACATGAGTTTTTCCTCTTTTTGACATGTAACAAAAGTGCTGTTGCATTTGGAAACCTGAACTGGTTTCTGAAGTTGGAATGCTGTTGGACAAAATGCTAAGGTGATTGTCGCACAGAAGTAATTAACTACCAATACGACTATTAACTAACACAGCAGTTAGCTTGCCATGCTTAATCATTTACAATCAGTTTATCATTGTAAATAAGAGAAATTGAAGTGGCTGTTTTTTTTTTTTTTTTTAAACCACTTTTAACTTGCACCATGTAGTTTAAATCAATGAGACGGCTGGGGGTTGGTTTGTTTTTGATGCAGAAAAAAGCATACTTCTCTGCCTTTTTTTTAATTTTTTTTTTTTTTACATTTTTAATAAGCCATGTATTCAGTATTCCAATCACACCAGCGAGTGTAAATAAACTGAAAAATCTATTTTTTTATGAAAACCTCTCCCCTTTCTGGCCTAATGTGTCTAGCCCTGTAGTTACTCCCTGATCCGATGAGCTGCCTTCAGTTACTGATTTACATAAATGCATGTGATGAGCCACAACAGAGGATCTGCTACAGAAGCTGAGCTGGTTCATGTTTAGAAAGCGAGTGTTGCTGAAAGTCTTCTATATATAATATATTTTTCCCCCCTACGTTTCAGTTTGACTTCAGAATTTATCATCAGGACCACAGGTGATTTGAGTACCTCTGTAGGAAATAAATGAGCGTATGTTCACGCTTGTGTGAACAGAATGGGGCTGCAGTTGTTTTTCTGTTACTAGTGATGTGTAGTGGGAGTGCTGAGCTTGTTTGCTAAATATTGAGAGTCACCTTGTTCATGCTTGAGGTAGGAAAAGGGCAGATACAGAGAAGTAATCGGAAGCTGAAGCCTTATTCAGATGGGATTAGTTTTACATGCAGAGGTGTGGTCATTTAATTTTACCACAGGACGTGTAATATTTATGGGCGATTTGCACGGGGTAAGAAATCTTGGTATAAGTGATAGAGATGGAAGTGGCTACTCGATTTAGGTACTGGCATTGCACTCAAAAAAAAAAAGTGCATAATACAAAGCATCAGCTGCTCATAACTAGAAAACATGCAACTGGACAAGGGCTGAAACATTGTGCGTAATTTCAGTTTGTTTTTGAACAAATGTACCATTTGTTCAAAAACAGTTTGAACAAATGGTACATGACTGTTCTGTCTGGGAAGCAATATTTCAAGAGGTTTGTGTGCAATATCCCTCTGTCAAGGTGACCTTTGGAGACTGCAACATTTTGTCCAACGATTTATAAAAGAAATATACGGAGTACATTAAACGTAACCAAAGAAGTGTCTTGGACCCTATTTGCTGCCCATACTTCAAAGGAATGGATGCCGTATTGTCAATCATAATCAGTCTATTGTATGGGAGTAACTTGGGTACTTTACAGTAACTTTTCGTAATATTCAACAGAGATATTGCAAATGATGTAAATCAAATGCTTCCTCAAGCGCTTCCATACTTGAGGAAAAAATGCAAAAACTCTTTTTCCGCAGGATATGACAGAATATTTGCATGCACCTATTTGAATTGGATGAGCATAACCTTTGATTATATCCATGGCTTGTTTTACAGAAGTTAAAAGGTGCAGGAATCTTTACTGACCTGGAAGCACACGGTCCATAAAAATGACCGTTTTGGTGCATTCGGATGGGACTAAACAAGCCTCAACGTCAGTCATTGCCCCAATGCCTGATTTGCCCGACCAAGACGCTCGGGCAGAAATATTTGAGCAAGTTAGGCCCATTTGGTCACACCTATGGTCGGCTTCTTGAAGCACAAAAATAATTTTTGAGTGAGTACATTACAATAAACAAGATGTATTAACCAGCATCCTCGCCTCCTCTGTGATCGCCGTTTTGTTTGTTTGTTTTTTTTCCTTCCCGGCAATTCTGATTGGCTCGCTTCAGGCACACGTGCGCATTTGTGCTTTTCCTCACTACGCGTGGTCGCAGGTGTCGTCGACATTTTCCTGGGTTGACTTCAGGATGTGCATTCAATGAATGGAAAGACATGCTTTTGTGTCTCAAATAGTAAACCACACCCTCTACAGTAAATATATATCATTTA
>JAPFFA010000004.1:15877404-15888660 GCA_026153275.1 Sciades herzbergii | reverse complement strand
GTTCGAGTAAGTGGTAAGGGTGGCTACGCACTACCACCCATGGGGGCATTTCAATGTGGTGTTCTATGAGGTGGGTGTGACCAGGAAGGAGATACCTGGCAACCCCTGTGAGTTAGGCCAGTGAGAGGTGGCCTTCACAGGGGACCAGAGTGGTTTGAATGGTTACTTTTTTTTTTTTTACCTCCGGCCCCAGCGCTGCCTTCTCTGGAACTACCAATGCCACAGGGACCCCCTTGTTCCACTGTTTTAGCAGATTGATGTGGTATATTTGCAGTGCCCCTCCCCATCCATTCGCATCACCTCATAGTCGACATCCCCAATTCGTCATGTGACCTCAAAGGTCCCTTGCCACTTGGCAACTAATTTGGAGCTCGATGTGGGCAATAATATGAGCACTTTATCTCCCAGGGTGAACTCTCTAAGGTGAGAGCCCCTGTTGTACAGCTGGGCTTGATGTTCTTGTGCATGTCATAAATTCTCCTGGGTTAAGTGCATGAGGGTGTGGAGCTTTGTGAGCAGGTTGAGAATGTACTGAATTTAATTTTTATTTATTGACACTCCCTCCTCCCAATTTTCCCACAGCACATCCAAAATGCCACATGGCTTTCACCCATATAATCATTCGAATGGTGAAAACCCCGTGGATGTCTCCTACTGCAAATAACGGGTTCGAGCCATTTATCCCAGTTATGTGCACCTTTGCTTACAAACTTTTGAATTAAAATTAAGGGTTTCATTAAATTGTTCCACTAAGCCATCTGTTTGTGAGTGGTAGATGCTGGTGCAGATGGATTTAATTCCTAATAACCCATACAGCTCACAAAGTGTTCGTGACCATGAATGTAGTGCCTTGGTCAGTCAGGATTTCTTTCGGAATCCCGACTCGGGAGATAATGCGGAAGAGCGCCTCCACAATACTGCATGCTGAAATATTGCAGAGATGCACCGCTTCCAGATATCATGTTGCATAGTCAACCAGAACTAAAATAAAGCGATATCCTCATGCTGACCGATCTAATGGCCCGATGAGATCCATGCCAATTCTTCTGAAGGGGGGGTCAATTAGAGGGCGCCGGGAGCAATGATGCTTTTGAGGTGGCCATGGGATTTACTAATTGGCATTTGTGGCATGCCATACACCACCAACGGACATCCCCGTGAATCCCTGGTCAATAGAACTGGGCCATTATTCAGGCTAATGTTTTATCCTGTCCTAAATGTCTGGCCATTGGATTGAAGTGAGTTGCATGGAATACGAGTTCCCTACAGCTCTTTGGGTTTAACAATTGGGTTAACTGTTCACTGGTTTGAGTGTCCTGCATCACTCAATACAGCTTATCCTTAATAATAGCGAAATACGGGAAGAAGGGTGTCACATCTGGCTGGAGAGATTGACTATCACTTGATGGTCAATTGAGATTGACTCTCACTTGGTCAAATGCATGACGCAGAGTCTCATCTCGCAACTGCTCTAATGGGAAATCCTCAAGGGAATCCCCAAGAGAGGGAGGAGGTGTGAGCTGCTCCTCACTCCTCATATCGCCCTGATGTGGTGCTGATGTAAACAGCTCTGTGACAGCTTCCCCA
Source organism: Sciades herzbergii (assembly GCA_026153275.1). Lineage (NCBI taxonomy): Eukaryota > Metazoa > Chordata > Actinopteri > Siluriformes > Ariidae > Sciades > Sciades herzbergii. Next base: position 15,887,073 of record JAPFFA010000004.1, on the reverse strand, counting down.
GTCAGTGCCACACCAGAATCCCCCCCATGACATTTTATCATGGGACCCACCCCCTACTATGTGCTCCATTAAGTCTCTAAACCCCAGCCAATCAGTCCCCAAAATCAGCAGGTGGGTGAGATGTTGGTTAACTCTGCCTTTTTATGCTACGCTTTTCCCCCCAAAATAGAATGTGGACAGACACCAATGGATAATCATGAACATCCCTTTGTACACACAGAACCTTCACCAATTGTGCTCTCTCCAGTCCCTCGCCTTGCACCAGGCTTTGGTGAATTGAGGTCTGATTACAGTCAGAATTCACCAACACATGATGTGTATCCCCTCGGACACTCACCAGTATACAACATGCTCCGGTCCAATTGAGGACAGTCTCTGGCATGTCGGGGATCTGGACCATAGCTCCCACCTCCATCGCAGAACACTGATGCTGGAGATGCCCAGGCTCCCTGCAACGCCAGCATACTAGCCCAGGCTTCACCTCTGCACTGGTGTTATGGGCATCACTCACCTGGGGGGGGAGAAGAGACAGACACAGAAGGGACAGACAGGAGGACACCATGGGTGTGACGGGCTGGCTGGGGGGGGAGCCGGTCCCTGCCTCTGTGGTGGGGGAATGGGGCAGGGACAGGAAGAGGAAAGAGGGGGGAAGGATAAAGGGAGAGAAGAGGTGGCATTTCCGCTTGCCACCAGATTATCCTCTGCCAGCTCGATAGCTTGCTCCAGCGACACTGGGCGGTGACACTGGACCCACGGCACCATTCCTTCCGGAAGTTACGCGATAAACTGCTCTAGTGTCACCAGGTCAATGATCCCCTTATCCGCCCTCAGCCACTGCCGGCAGGCATCCTGGAGCTGTCGACCAAACGCAAACGGCTGGCCAACCGACCTTCCTCCTCCAATGTCAATGTCTGGAATCACTAGTGATGTTCTGGGGAGCAGCTGACACACTGCAGGATAGCTTGCTTCAGGTCTCCGTAGATGAGCCGGCTGTCAGCAGGGAGCTGCTGCGCAGCGAGCTGTGCCTCTCCAGTCAGTAACGGTAATAGGCATGCCACGCGCTGCTTGACCGGCCACCCCCATGCTCCGGCCACTTGCTTGAAGAGAATGATGAAGGCTTTTGGATCGTCATGCGGCCCCATCTTGGTGAGGGTGACATGGGGAGGGTCTATTGTGGTGGCAGTCAAGGACCCTGCTGACATGAGCAGGTGCTGGAACACCTGGCGGTCTTCCTGCTGGGCCAGTATCAAGGTTTTGAACCATTGTTTCTGCTCCTTTTGTAGGGCAATCAGCACTTGGTGCTTGTTTTGGGTGGTAGCGAGGGCATGGATCAGGTCCTTGAATGGGGAGATCTCCAAGGGTGGTTCCCTTCAGTATCCTGGCTTTCAGCACCACTGTGGTATTTCCCTGACATGGGTGGAATACTGAAACGCAGCAGGTGGGAGATAGTGTTTCCACACAACTTTATTTTGTAGCTTTCCAGCTTCACTTATGCGTTTTTACACACACGCACACACATTCTGGTCAGGAGAGCTCCCTCCCATCGCTCTCTTCCTCCTTTTCTACCTTCCGTCTTCACTGCAACACACACAGACACAATGTTAATTGACAACAGGTGTACTGACTTTACCACTCACCTTCCCTGACGTCACCCTCTATTCACAAACCGACGCTTGGCCACACCCCCGCTGCCACAGATGGTGTTTTTTTTTTTTTTCAGACTCCGACTCATTGTCACTACAGGTGGGGGACATGAACTTACTTTGTTATATGTGAAAGTTCATAGTAAAAGAGTTCATTATAGAGGGGTTGCAGTGTATCTAGTGCTTAGCTCTGATTTTGTTGTCAGTGTATAGTTCTTTGATGAAAACAAACTGTTGATTTCCTTGTAACAGATCCCTGATGTGGGTGGAACACAGAAGCATGGCAGGCGGGAGTTGATTTCACACACTCTTAATTTTACGAATTTTTCTTTGCTTTTCAGCTTTAATCACTCGCTGCTCACACAGCCGCACATGCCACACACATACATGTGTTCTGGTCAGGAGAGACCTCTTCTTATGCTCCACCATCCCTGCAACACACACACACATTAATTGACATCAGGTGGAATGACTTAGCCACTCACCTTCCCCGGCCCCGTCCTCCATTCACAAACTGATGCTTGGCCATGTCCCCGCTGCCACATAACCCCACCACTTGACTCAGGCCAGGGAGCTGTCCGGCCTGCAGTGGACTCTCCCCCAATGGGACAGGAAGTCCACCACCACCATCTGCACCCCCAGCCTGTGGACCACCTTGAACTTAAATGGCTGGAGGGCGAGATACCAACGGGTGATGCACACATTGGCATCCTTCATGGAGTGGAGCCACTGGAGGGGCGCGTGGTCCAAACAGAGGGTGAAAGGGCACTCCAGCAGGTAGTCTCAGAGGGTGAGGACTGCCCACTTGATGGCCAGGCACTCCTTTTCAATGGTTCAGTACTTGCTTTCATGCATTGAGAGCTTGCGGCTGATGTACAGCATGGGACGCTCCTCGCCCTCCACCTTCTGGGACAGAATGGCCCCCAGCCCTCTGTCCGATGCATCTACCTGTAAAATAAAGGGGAGAGAGAAATCAGGGGAGTGTAAAAGTGGCCCCCCACACAGTGCAGCTTTTACATTATTGAAAGCCTGTTGTTACTGCTCCATCCACTGGACCGGATCTGCTGCTCCCTTTTTAGTGAGATCAGTCAGTGGGCTGGTAACGTCCGAATAATTAGGTATGAACCTACGATAGTAGCCAGCCAGCCCCAGGAACTGTCTCACCCCCTTTTTGGTCTTGGGCCTCAGGCAGGCCACAATTGCTGAAGTCTTGTTAATTTGGGGATGCACCTGCCCATGACCCAAGTGGAAAACCAGATACCGTACTTCCACCTGCCCAATTGCACACTTTTTTGGGTTAGCTGTGAGACCTGCACGCCTCAAGGACTCTAGGATGGCCCTAAGGTGTTCCAGATGCTACGGCCAATCGTTACTATAAATGATTGTCATCAAGGCATGCGGCCGTGTAGGCAGCGTGAGGGCAGAGGATCTTGCCCACGAGCCGCTGGAACAGAGCGGGCACCCTGAACAATCCAAAAGGGAGCGTGACAAATTGGTGTAATCCAAACAGTGTGGAAAAGGCAGTTTTCTCTCAGGATAGAGGAGTCAAGGGGGATCTGTCAATATTCCTTCATTAAATCCAGTATCGAAGAAAAGTGAGCAGTGCCTAACCGATTGAGCAATTCCTCAATGCGAGGCATTGGGTATGAATCAAATTTAGACACCGCGTTGACCTTTCTATAGTCCACACAGGACCGGACCGAGCTGTCGGTCTTGGGAACCAGGACCACTGGGCTGCTCCAGTCACTGTGGGACTCCTCGATTATGCCCATTTCGAGCATGGCCTTGAATTCATCCCAAACCACCTTTTTTTTGTGTGTTCGGGCAAGCATTAAGGGCGGCTACAGACCACCACCCCTGGGAGCGTCTCAATGTGGCGTTCTATGAGGTGGGTGCAGCTAGGAAGGGACGAGAATACGCCAGAAAATTCCTTCTGCAACTTGGCCACCTCCATGAGTTGTGCCAGTGAGAGGTGGTCTCCACAAGGGACCGGAGTGGTTTGAGATGTTACTTCTTTTTACTTCCAGCTCCACCTCCACCTTCTTTGGGACTACCGATGCCAACTCCACAGGGATCCCTTCGTTCCAACATTGTAACAGGTTGAGGTGGTAAATTTTCAATTCCCCACCCCATCTGTTCGCCTCACCTCATAGTCAACGTCCCCAACCCACCATTTGACCTTGAAGGGCCCTTGCCACTTGACGCTTAATTTGGAGCTCGACGTGGGCAATAATACAAACACTTTGTCTCCCGGTGTGAACTCTCTAAGGCGCGTGCCCCTGTTATACAGCAGGATTTGACGTTCTTGTGTCTACCATAAATTTTCCTGGGTTAAGTGAGTGAGTGTGTGGAGTTTTGCGCGCAGATTGAGAACGTGTTGAATTTTGTGCTTGCTAGGCAAAGGTCCTGCCTCCCAATTTTCCTGTAGCACGTCCAAAATGCTTGTGCCCATATAATAACTCAAATGGTGAGAAACCTGTGGAGGCTTGCAGGACCTCTTGTACTGCAAATAACAGGGGCTTGAGCCATTTATCCCAATTACATGCATCCTCATAAATTTCCGAATTAAGTTTTTGAGTGTTTGATTAAACTGTTCCACTAAGCCATCCGTTTGTGGGTGATAGTCACTGGTGCAGATAGACTTAATCCCCAGTAACCCATACAGCTCAGGCAGTGTGCATGACATAAATGTGTCATGCACACGTTTCGGAATCCCGACCCGGGAGATAATACGGAAGCGCGCTTCCACAATACTGCGTGCAGAAATATTGCGGAGAGGCACCACTTCCGGATATTGCGTTGCATAGGCCATCAGAACTAAAATAAAGCGCTATCCCCGTGCTGACCGAGCTAATGGCCTGACGAGATCCATACCAATTCTCTCAAAAGGGGTCTCAATTAGAGGGAAAGGGCGCAAAGGTGCTTTTGGCATGGCCACGGAATTTACTCATTGGCATTCGCGGCACACCGCACACCATCGACAGACATCCCTGCAAATCCCTGGCCCAAAGAACCAGGCCATTATTCAGGCTAATGTTTTATCCTGCCCCAAGTGTCTGGCCATGGGATTAAAGTGAGCCGCATGGAATACGAGTTCCCTACAGCTCTTTGGGATCAACAACTGGGTTATCTGTTCACTGGTTTGAGTGTCTTGCATCACTCGGTACAATCTATCCTTAATAATAACGAAATATGGGAAGACAGGTGTCGCACTTGGCTGGAGAGTTTGACCATTGATTACTCTCACTTGGTCAAATGCATGCTGCAGAGTCTCGTCTCATGACTGCTCTAATGGGAAATACTCAAGGGAATCCCCGAGAGAGGGAAGAGGGGCAAGCTGCTCCTCACTCCTCGTATCATCCTGATGCAGTGCTGATGTAGAAGGCTCTGTGACAGCTTTCCCAGTCAATGCCACACCGGGATCTTCCCGTGACATATTTATGCAGGACCCACCTCTCACTATGTGTTCCATCAATTCTTTAAACCCTGGCCAACCAGTCCCCAAAATTAGCGAGTGGGTGAGACGAGGATTAACAGCCACCTTAATTCTATGCATTTGGCCACGGAATAGAATATGGACGGGCACTACAGGATAATTATGAACATCCCCATGCACACACAACACCTTCACTGCTTGCCTTCTCCCCAGTGCCTCACCTTGCACCAGGCTTTGGTGAATTGAAGGCTGATTGCAACCGGAATCCACCCAACACGTGATATGTATCCCCTTGAATGCTTACCGGTATGCAATATGTTCCAGCCCGATCGGGGGTGGTCCCTGGTGCGTTGGGGATCCGGATCATAGCTCCCAAATCCATTGTGGAACCCTGACTCTGGAGATGCTCCAACTCCCCGCCATGCCAGCCCAGGCTTTCCCTCTGCACCAGCATTATGGGCGTCACCCACCTGAGGGGGAGAAGACAGACATGGAAGAGGAAGATGGAAGGACACCACTGGTGCGAAGGGCCGGCTGGGGAGAAGCCTGCCACCGCCTCCGTGGTGGGGGAATGGGGTGGGGAAGAGAGAAAGAGAGAGAGAGAGGGCAAGGGGGGAAAAAGGGGAGAGAGAAAGAGAGAGAGAGACAGGAAACGAGGAGAGGCACTTCATCTGCCTGCCATCAGAACCGCCTCCAGATGGTCCTCAGCCAACTTGATAGCTTGTTCTAGTGACACCAGGTGATGACACTAGACCCATTCCGCTGTTCCTTCTGGAAGTTGAGAGATGAACTGTTCCAGTGCCACCAGATCGATGATCCCGTTGGCGTCGCGGGCTTCCGCCCTCAGCCACTGCCGGCAGGCATCCCGGAGTTGCTGGCCGAATGCGAACGGCCGGCCGACCTCCTCCAATGCCAGCGTCCGGAAGTGCTGGCAGTGTTGTTCCAGGGAACAGCCGACATGCTGCAGGATGGCTTTCTTCAGATCGGCATACATCAGTCAGCTGTCAGCAGGGAACTGCTGTTTTGCAAGCTGTGCCTCACCAGTCAGAAGTGGGAGGAGGCACGCCGCACACTGCTCAAGTGGCCACCCCTGCGTTTCGGCTGCTTGCTCAAAGAGGGTGAGGAACGCTTCCGGATCATCCTGCGGGCCCATCTTCGTGAGGGTGCCTGCTGTGGTGATGGTCAAAGCCCCTGCCGATGCGAGCAGATGCCGGAACACCTGGCAATCTTCCTGCTGGACCAGCATCAAGGCTTCAAACCTTTGCTCTTACTCCTTCCAGAGGGCGATCAGTGCTTGATGCTGGTTCTGCTGAGTGGTAGTGAGGGCATGGATGAGCTCTTTGAATGGGGAGGACTCCATGTGGTGGTTCCCTTCTGTACTCGCGGGTTTCAGCACCACTGTAACAGATCCCTGATGTGGGTGGATCACAGAAGCACAGCAGGCAGGAGTTGATGTTCACACACACACACACACACACACACACACACACACACACACACACACACACACTTATTTGTTTAGCTTTTCAGCTTTGCTTACTCACACAGTCACACATGCAACACACACACGTGTTCTGGTCGAGAGAGCCCTCTTCTTTGCTCTCCCCCTCCTTTTTATGCTCTACCATCACTGCAACAAACACACACACACACACACACACACACACACACACACACACGCACACGCACACAAACACACATTAATTGACATCAGGTGTAATGACTTGGCCACTCACCTTCCCCAGCCCCGACCTCCATTCACAAACTGACGCTTGGCCATGCCCCCGCTGCCACAGTGACCCAGTACCCAAATCCCAATATCAACAAATGGTCATTGACATAGAACCTGTCATCAGACCCCATGAGACAAAACTTAAACACAGGTTTAACTTCTACAAGGCTAAATGGGAAAGCTTTGCATCAGATCTTAAAGCCGGGGTCCCCAACATCTGCCCAGACCCACTGCAGTACAATAACTTCCAAACCATGGTATGGGAGGTTGCAAAGAAAAACATCCCTAGAGCCTGAAATTAAAACCAAATCCCTGGTCTCACCAACCAAAGTAAAGAAATGTACCAGGAGCATATTCAAACATACAACAATGATCATTTTGCAGAGAACACCACAGAGCTTGGAGAGACCTTGCTAGCCTCAATTAGCAATGAAAGAATAGAGCCCTAGCAAGAAGTCATAACCAGTATAGATATAACCCATACCAGCAAAAAAGCCTGGGTAACCATCAAAAAATTAAACTCGGAAAAGGAATCATAGCCAAGAATAGCTGCTGTCACCCCAATACAGTAGCCCACCAACTACTACTCAACGGAAAGCCCCACAACAAAGAAAAGGGATACTTAAAGAAAATGAAACAGGACATGGATATGGGCCACATTATGCACAGTAGTTGAACTGTTCACCTCAGAAGAACTGAATGTGGCCATGAAACACCTTACATCTGGGAAAGCAGCCAGCCTGGAGTGAATCACGACAGAGATGATACGACACTAGGGACAAAGCAAAGGCATGGCTCCTGTCACTTTATAAGTGTGTGGCAGCCTTCCAAAGTCCAAAGATCTGGAGAAGAGCAAAAGTGGTACCTCTGTTGAAACCAAATAAAGACCCAGTGTCCCACAAAAGTTACCAATCAATATCCCTATTGTGCATTCTGTACAAACTATGTGAATGCATGCTCATGGCCCACTTTTTTCTATCTGTTAAAGAACAATTAGCACATGACCAAGCTGGCTTCCAACCTGGACGATCATGCTGCAGTCATGTATCGAACCTGACACAGTAAATCAAGGATGGGTTTGAGACTAGACAAATCACCTGTGCAGTTTTTGTCAATCTCACAGCTGCTTATGACACAGTGAACCACAGGGCACTTCTACTAAAAGTGGCCCAAACAGTTCTGACCACCACCATGGTTCACATAATAAAGTCACTGTTTGTTAATTGGCAATTCTTCATGGAAATGGATTGCAGGCAAAGCAGGTGGAGAGTTCAGAACAACAGACTCCCACAGGGCTCATTTCAGGCCCCTATGTTGTTTAACATTTATACAAATGACCAACTACAGTACCAGAACATCCACAGGTTCATATATGCAGATGACCTCTTCATTGTCACACAGTCAGGCTCTTTCTTCACAATTGAAGAAAGATTATCAAATACCCTAAACACTCTCTTTCTACATACTACAAACCATGGTACCTGAATGATAACCTTAGCAAAACACAGGTGTGTGCTTTCCATCTTAATAATCACCAAACAAACAGGAAACTAAATATCAGATGGGGCAACAGATAACTGGAAAACCACCCAAATCCAGTCTACCTAGGTGTTACCCTTGAAAAATGCTATCTTTTAAAAAAAAATATAAACAAACTCAAAAATAAGCTGTCAACAAGAAATAATCTCCTCAGCAAACTAAACAACATTTGGAGAGCAGATCCCGATACTCTGAAGCAAACAGCTCTGGCACTATGCTCTTCCACTGCAGAATACTGCTCACCAATATGGGCGAGAGCACATCATGCACACAAAGTTGACCCAGAGCTAAACAAATCATGCTGGATAATCACTAGCACATTAAAAGCAACAGCCCTACCAGTTTTATATAGATTGGCTGACATAGCCTGCCCCACTTCCAATGAGAAACCAATGCAAAAATCGAAAGATACAAACAACAAAATACAGCAGTGGCATGACAAGATATGATGATGATGATGATGATAGGGGAGAACTAGCTAGTGGTTGGAATTTGGCAAACACTACATGTAGTTTCACTAGTTTCAGTAGTTTCACTGTTGTGTGGTCACACTTCATCCACTGCGAACTGCCCACCTGAGTGTTGACAAACATTCTGATTTGGTCTATAAATACAGGTATCGTGACAAGATGTCCACTCGAACTGAAGATGAAGAGGAGCCATGAGGAAGACTTCTGGCATGGAAAGATCAAGTACAAGAGAAATCAGGATCAGGATTACAATGAGGAGATTGAAGATCCAGCAGACGTGGAGAAAAAGATTAGAGAAGGTAGTGCTCCACATGAAACACTTTTTCACTCATGCTAGCTAGATCACTCTGTTTGGATGTATTCATTAATGTTAGCTAGCTTTATTTGGGCTTATTCTTTAAGAATACTTAGCTAATTTGGTTAGCTAAAAACTCCAGCAGTTGGTGTGTATTCCTTAATGGTAGTCATGCACTTTTACATACTTAGATGTTAAACTATTCCTGGCTTATATTCATGCCATTTTTAGCTCAGGACCATATGGCTGGGGTCGGCGTGGGTATCAGTGATGAGCTCATTAGCCTGGAAGTAACATCAGCTGATGTTCCTGACCTCACACTCATCGATCTGCCTGGTATAGCTCGTGTGGCCGTCAAAGGCCAACCAGAGAACATTGGAGAACAGGTAAAGCATCCAATACCTTTTAAGTCAGGGGTGGGCAATTATTTTTTCCATGGGGCCACATGAGAAACAAAAAATTTTGTGGAGGGCCGGCCCAAAAGGCTGAACTAAATTCTGCATAATATTAATTGTATTTCTTTATATAAAGCAGTAAATAACATTGTTTTTACA
>JAPFFA010000004.1:15664556-15676231 GCA_026153275.1 Sciades herzbergii | reverse complement strand
TTCAAAATGGCGGCTTGGCTCGGTTTTCCCTTTCAGGCGCTCTCGTTTTCTGTTAGAATTTGGTAAAGAAAAAAATTTAAATATTATTTACCGGCTTAAGGTCGATCCGTATGGTGAAATACTGTGACCTTGGCCTTGAATACTGACCTCGGCCCAGAGGGCCTCACTCAGTACTTTCAAGACCTCAGTCACAGTATTTCACAATACGGACCTCCTAGCTGGTAAACAACATGTATTAATTCTCTTTTTCCAAAATCAGTATTTTGTGCTCGAAAGTTATTTCTTGCTGGCAGTCATAATCTGATTATTTGAATTATTTTTCCCCCATAGTGGCCTGTGGAAGTACGACCCATTGATGCTCAGCGTGTATGTAGTTTAATGCCACTACAGGTTATGCTTTAATCTTTGTGCAGCAAAGCGAGACATTGGACAATATGCTTTTAAAACGTAATTCTGAGGATCTCTGGAGAGTCAGCAATGGAAAGGAGGGACTGGATGCTGGACTTCTGTATGATGATTGGAGGAACTCTCAAATCTCTTCTGAATGTCATATGACTGACAGCGTTTGAAAATTATGCGGAGGGATTCAAGCTCAGTCCGTGCAGGGAGTTGGCAACTGAAGTAATGAGACTAGCCGCTCGTTCTCGTTCTTTTCCGACCAATCTACAGTTGCTATTTCCATTTGTATACACTGTAAATAAAACCGCAAATATCGTGTTTGAGAGTTTGTGTTACATGCTATCGTTTCAGTTCAGTAAAGGCTGTTTACTTTAAGGGGAAATCTAGCCAGCTAGCTTGCCGTTAGCTGTGTAAAACGGCAACCGCTGCTAATGTTGTCCACCTGATTTTGGAGAAGACATCTGATGCTCTTCCTTACGAGGAGAGGCTCAAAATTAAACAGGGCGGATCAATGCCCAAGATGGATTTAATTCCAAAGTCAGGGAAACACAATTACTGATTTCAGCTGTCTTGGTACGACAAAGTAAACTGGTTAACTAGGAGTGCTTTGATGAAGAGAACGTACTGTTGGCCTTGCCTCTTAATAAGACCATCCCAAGGATGCATTGTTTGGTCAAAACTGGGTTTTGGAGATTTGGCCAAAATTTGACGGGGCATACAAAAGGCATGAGAAAAGCAAGGAATGCTTAAGTTGACTTGGCAGAGTCAAAGCAGAACTCGCATATAAATAACAAATTGACAAATAATTGAGAAAAAAAAAAAATGTATTATTACACAGACCTAAAACTGAGCCTCCCCCATTTCAAAGACCACCAGCTGCCACTGGTTAGCACAAACCGATTAGGTTAAAAGATAAAGGTTATTAGCTTTGGATTAGAGGTCGACTTTTTCTCCTACAGTCGAATTACAGGTAAACATGTTTAAGAAGAAATTCGTGTCATCATTAAGACCAGGATGTGTGCGGGAAATAAGAACGTTTTTAGTATGATGGATTATTTTGGATCAAAACATGTTTTGTTTTGGTCAATAGCTGGTTTTTTGTGTTTTTTTTAAATGCTGGATGACTAATGCTAACCATTTTCCCACCATTATTACAAATAACCTTATAAAAAAAAAAATAAAGTACTTATACCAGGTATATACTTTTTTTCTGATTTTGATAATCTGAAAATGCTACATTCCTAATTTTTAATGAAAAAAAAAAAGGTTTTTGATATACTATACATGACCTGTATCATTATCTGGATATGAAATTACCTGTATCGGGATACGAGATTTGGGTCACGTCGCTCAGCCCTAGTGTGTGCTTCAGTGGGATTTTAGATTCAGAAGCACACAGTGTAGTTACAACATCAAGGGCCATCACACCAACATTAAGCAGGTTTAATCAGACAAAGAAATGGGGTGGCACGGTGGTGTAGTGGTTAGCAAGACGGTTCCAGGTTCGAACCTCACAGCCAACAGGGGCCTTTCTACATGGAGTTTGCATGTTTTCCCTGTGTATGTGTGGGTTTCCTCCAGGTGATCCGGTTTCCCACACAGTTCAGACATGCAGATCAGGTAAACGCACGACAGTGCATACTTGGTGCCGGTCCCAAACCCGGATAGATTGTGGAGGATTGTGTCAGGAAGGGCGTCTGGTGTAAAACCTATGCCAAAATCAAATACGTGGACCATAAATTGGGAAGGATGATCCGCAACAGGAGCAGTTGAAAGAAGAAAATCATCAAAAGAATCATACAGAAGTCAGTATGAATTATTGGTTTGTTCCCCCCAACAAATTAGTAATGTTTTCAGAATTTTTAAAATACATTGTTCTTTTTACCTTCTGTGTCATGCAACAATCCAAAACTGTAAAATTTGTTTGTTTTAATTCAGACGGGATTAACATTTTTGTCTTCAACCTGACATATTTTAGATCTCACTTAACATTTTTGGATGTTCAATTTTTTTTTTTTTAAACAAACAACACTACTTCAGGCAGAATGTTTAGCCTTTTGTCATGGACAAGCTATTTAGTTTTTAATACAAAGTAATATTTAAACAGACTCAAAATTAAAGAAAATAAGATTTAAGAATCTAGATAAAACGTATAAATACAGTGATTTACGCATGAAAGGGTTTAAAAAAAAAGTTCCTTACATCATGAAATTATTCCAACATTTTGATTGGGGACAGCAGCGACCCATTCATCCACAAAATCGTCACACCAAATACTGACTTCGTTTCATTTATTCCCTTTCTTAAAATATAGAAACGTTTCGTTATGCTGAAGGCACATTTTCCCCCTCGACAGCATTCCCTTGCATGTGCACAGACTTTTATTCTCACCACGTCTCTCGACAACAAAAGCTCCCTGTTTGTTATTTGTACGCATCCCTCACCAGCATGCTATCACAAGCCGCTGCGGTTTTGCACTGTAGCTCGGATGGTTACCGGAAAACGTGACGGACACATGCTGGATAACGATTTGGCAATAACAAATTAAATGAAGTAAAAATGGCCGTGCAGGAAGGGGGGCAGGATCCTTTTCACTTCAGCGATGCAAAAATATTACAATACTGTAATTGGGCAGTGTATGGTGCACAGGAGCACAAAGGATCATCAATTATTGACAAAAACGCATGCTCTGATTAGAGAAACATACAGAGTGTAGAATTACTGAGCATAAAAAAAAAAAATAAATTCCATTACAGTATATGTGACTCTTTGGTCAGACGCCAGAGCAAATCATTTTCCGGGTTACAAGGGTCACAAACCTGCAGCTTTCACACACAGACTACTTACAGTGCAAATGTAATAAGTGTAATAAATCAAAAGAAAACAAATGAATGCAAAATTAGGTATCTTTAAATGTAAACATTGCATACTGCATCAAGTTCCAAATTCGATCATTTCCTTTTCTTACAGTTATTTAATCAGTGCGTCAAATTAAAAAAAAATAAAATATTATATGCATGCATATATGCAGTGCACGTCTTATTGTTAGCTGGGGGGGATTTGAAAGCTTTGCCACCAACAAGAGCCACCGAAGCATGTCTGTCTGTCTGTCTAGTGGTTAGCACTGTTGCCTCACAGCAAGAAGGTTCTGGGTTCAAGCCCGGCAGCCGACGAGGGCCTTTCTGTGTGGAGTTTGCATGTTCTCCGTGTCTGCGTGGGTTTCCCTCCACAGTCCAAAGACATGCGTTTAGGTTAACACGGAGCAGCCTTAAGCTGAAGTGCCCTTGAGCAAGGCACCTAACCCCCAACTGCCCCCCAGGCGCTGTTGCTCTGGGTATGTGTGCGTGTGCTCACTGCTTCAGATGGGTTAAATGCAGAGGACGAATTTCACTGTGCTTGAGTGTGCATGTGACAGATATAGGTGTCCGTCAGTCTCTCTGCGTTTGGATGTCATGGTAATGCTGGTGAGGACTGTGAAGCTTTTCATAGGTTGCTTTCGCGTGGGCGGCTTGATTGTGGGGAGGTGAGGGCACGCCGTGATTAAAGGGATGATAAACAGATGCACTGCTTTATTAGTGAAGAGAAAAAAAGACGGACGTTCGCATTCAAATGTTTCGCAAATCTAAAACGTCAGCAAAAGAAATCTGACTGACTGTCACCATAGACTGTGCTGATGTTAAATATTCTCAGGGAGGGCTGCAGGTAAACATTAAGCACGCACATCTCAAAGGGCAGCACTGCGATTAACCTCGGTGCTCTTCACGACACCAGCGTGGTCCTGGCCTAACAGTGTGCGAGACTCCGAATACCTTCATGAATGTTAAGAACAGAAGCAATACTGCGCAGTCATTTCTACCAACATGTAGAATTCATCAAATGAAATCAAAGCAGCAGCATTTTTTTTTTGTTTTTAAAAGTTCGAGCCTGACAGTTATTGATTCAGCTGCAATAGAACTTTATAAGGAATAAAACATGACGAAGTGAGCCGTTATAGGAAAACAATCAATCAGTCAATGACAGCGTGGTGTGACGGAGCCAGGAATAAAAATGGTTATTTTTATACACCCTAAAAGGTGACTGTTCTCCTGTGACAGCATGTCCTGTCTGCCGGAGAGTTTTGATCCGTCTTACGTTAATAAGATGGGGAGTGGGGGTAGGAGGGGTCTCACGTGGATTTTCCTAAAAGCTCGAGTCCTCTGTGCTGAAGACTTTCCCGTGCCAGGAAACATGGCGCATCTAAATAAGGATTTCCTTACAGAAAACGAAAAAAATATATATATTTCTTAAAAATTCACGTATATGAAGCATCCACCATTCAAGTCCATATGCAAGCTGTTGCTATCGGAACAATAACATATGAGAACGAGTTCATTAATACGGGCGATTACATACACAATTATAGCATAAAATCAATCATTGATGTAACCAGACTCCTCAGTTTCAACACATCAGCCCTCTGGTTGACTTTCACTGCTCTTCCGTTTTAAACTCCTGTACATGTGTATGCTTTAAAGCTCCTGCTGTCCATCTACTGCAGCCTTATTTTCCACCTTCCTCATCTTAGCCTGCCTTACTCCCTGTTGTGCCAAAGGTTCTGGAAATACAACAAGTAGCAACCTCCTCAAAGGCAGGTACAATGGTATACGGTGATGTACAAATCTCAAGAAGTTATCTTGCCAACATTTTGAAGGCGATACTGCGATGTGCCAAAGCTGTTGCTTGGTCATCAGTCCATACATTTACTCCACAAATACATCCCTATTTCAATCTGCGAGCAAAAACAGTTTATCAAAAATGGCTGTTGGCAGTATGAGTCACTCGGTGCATCTTAAATGACGTACACTATTTCTATAGCGCACTAAATATTCTCGCACTGGGAAATACCGTGCAACAACTGCTATTACTGCCTGGATTACGTGCCACAGAAACACAGCGGCAGGCTGGACACGTCATGCTTAATGACGTAAGAAGAGTTGAAAGCCACTATGGGTTTAAATTTTGATACTAGATGACAGCCCAAGTAAGAATGCCACCTTTTCACAGACGCAAAATTCTGAGCAAACAATTATGATTCGCAACCCCGATTCCAAAAAAGTAGGGACGCTGTGTGGACTGTACATAAAAACAGAATGCAATAATTTGCAAAAATCACAGAAACCCTATATTTAATTGAAAATAGTACAAAGACACCATATCAAAATGTTGAAACTGAGAAATTTTATTGTTTTGGGGTTTTTTTTTTTTTCAAACAATATGCGCTAATTTGAGGTCAGCAACACGTTTCAAAAAAGTTTCAGCAGAAACATGTTTACCACTGCGTTGCATCGCCTACTTTTAACAACACTCTAAACGTCTGGGAACTGAGGAGACCAGTCGCTGTAGTTTTGAAAGTGAAATCTTGTCCCATTCTTGCCTGATATACAATTTCAGTTGCTCAACAGTTCAGGGTCTCCTTTGTCGTATTTTGTGCTTCAGAACGCACCAAATGTTTTGAATGGGAGACAGGACCGGACTGCAGGCAGGCCAGTTTAGCACCCGGACTCTTACTACAGAGCCATGCAGTTTTAACATGCGCAGAAAGCGGTTTGGCATTGTCTTGCTGACAGAAGGAAGGCCTTCCCTGGAAAAAAAAAAAAATTGTCTGGATGGCAACATATTGCTCTGAAACGTGTAGATATCATTCAGCATTAATGATGCCTTCCCAGATGTCCAAGCTACCCATGTCATGTGCACTAATGCACACTCATACCATCACAGATGCTGGCTTTTGAACTGTGCACAGACAAGCCAGATGGTCTCTCGCCTCTTTAGCTTGGAGGACGTGGTATCCTTGATTTCTAAAAAGAATTTATACATTTGATTTGTCAGACCGCAGGACAATTTTCCACTTCGCTTCAGTCCATTGTAAAAGAGCTCAGGCCCATAGAAGGTGGCGGCGTTTGTGGATGCTGTTTATATCTGGGTTTAACTTGCATTTGTGGACGCAGTAATGAACTGCTTTCACAGACAATGGTTTTCTGAAGTGTTCTCCGAATCTTTTAAATGATTATGTACCACAGATCAGCGTTTCTCAACCACTGAGCCGCGGCCCAGCACCATCTAGTGGGCTGCACTGCACCCCAAGTTGAAGCTAATTTTTACTCGTAGTAGGGTACAATTACTGGGTTGCATCCAATGTCACACCCGCCTCATTAAGCTACGGTCACACTACAGCTTGCGATGGGTTATCGATGAAAACGAGGCATTTTGGTACCAATGCATGGTGATGTACACGTGAGCTAAAAGTTACATGACAGGTGAACATTTGACTGTCGCGCCTTTTCGTACTTGAGTCTGGCGCAGCTCGAGCAGCCGTGCACACTCATGGAGCGCGTTGTGCATGCGCTTGGGACCTGGTCATTACGGGAAACACCTGATACTGATTTGAGCGCAATCAGCACGCGCAGATACGGATGCTGTTTTCATAGAGACTTTGAAGCATCACCGCCATGTTTGTTTCTAGCTGTGTTTATAACGCTGTTTAAATAATCTGCCTTCGTTTGTGTTTGGTTTTTGTAAATCTCATGCCTACTAACAAACACTCTTCCTGCACTTAGATCCATCCTGAGCCCCAGATCTTTAACCCAGCCACATATAAAAAGTTGTACACCTCCAGGCTCTTCCAGGTTTCATCCATTTGTCTGTGTAGAACGATGTCTGCAGCCCCAGGTAGTTTGAGATGTCAGGGAACTCAACGGATGGATAATTGTCCAACTCGTAGGAAAAAATCCTTCTTTGTTAATGTGTAAAGACCTATCCCATTGAGTGGTTTCTACTGTACTTCTTGGTTTTAATAACTTGCTTGTTTGCTGTACACAAACATTGCAATAAGTTCTTGTGTTAATTGCCCAGACTCCACTTTTGGATCATTCATCCCTTTTGAGTGAGAATGCCCTGCATGCATGGTTTTATGTTGGCTAGAATTTTAAAATACAATATCTACAATTAAACAGCTTGTTTTTATTGCATTTATTTAATTTCTGGGCTCCCGTCTGTAACAGGGAGTGACGTTGCATCCCATTAATACACTTTACAACAGGTTATTAGATTCTAATAGAATAGTTGAGCCAAAATAAGTGGGGATCACTCTCACTCTCACACACACACACACACCCCCCCCAACTTGGTACAAGAAATGAATAGGTGGGCCTTAAAGTAGAAAAGGTTGAGAACCCCTGCCATAGATGATGTGATCCACAAATTCTTTGCAATTTTACATTGAGGAACATTATTCTTAAAAATTGTTGCACTGTTCACCCACGCAGTCTTTCACAGAACGGTGAATTTCTCCCCATCTTTACTTCTGAGAGACTCAGCCTCTCGAGAATGCTCTTTTTATACCCAATCATGTTACTGACCTGTTGCCAATTAACCAAATTAGGGTTGTTTTTTTGGCATCACACAACTTTCAGTCTTTTGTTGCCGCTGTCCCAACTTTTTTGAAACATGCTGCCGACACCAAATTCAAAATGCGCATATTTATTAAAAAAAAAAAACCTCTCTCAGTTTCAACATTTGATATCTTGTCTTTGTACTATTTTCAATGAAATATAGGGTTTCCATGATTTGCAAATCTTCACATTCTGTTTTTATTCATGTTTTACATAACGTCCCAACTCTTTTTTTTTTTTTTTTTGGAACTGGGGCTGTAATAAATAAATAACTGCATCTCCAATCGTTCCTACAGAGTAGGATGATTTGCCTTAAAATTATGAATTTCCATTTTCATAAAGTTAATTCATTCAAACATGACTCAATACTTAAATATTAAATATGACTAATCAATCAAAAGTGATGGTTGGTTTCACACTGGCACTTCCAGTCATCACTTTTGACTTTAAACAGATGAAATGTCAGTTTTAGGTTTGAGGCAGAAAGATAAATCCCTTTAAAAAACGGTCAATTCATCAACTTTATTTTCTGTACAAGCCCATAAATTCTTCCCTTTCTTACTAAAACGTCTCTATATATACACTTTTGGTCGTCTCTAGTCTGAAGAGCTTCCTTCAGCTAATTAGTTCCCATAAATACATGGGACTGGAGGACTTCGAGACATGGAGGTATGCACTACGGAGAAGGAAAGTCAGTAGTAGAAAGATGGAGTACATGTGCATGAACGAGGGTGAGGACAGTGGAATGGTACAGCTACAAGGAATAGAGGTGGTCAAAGCAGAGGAGTTCAAATATCTGGGGTCAATTGTACAAAGTAATGGCGAGTGCAGAAGAGAGTGTGAGCAGGTTGGAATGGATGGAGGAGAGGAGGATGTCAGGAGTGATTTGTGACAGAAGGTTGCCAGTAAGAGTGAAAGGGAAAGTACAAGACAGTCGTAAACGCAGCGATGTTGTATGGTTTGGAGACAGCGGCACCAACAAAAAGACAGGAGGCTGAACTGGAGGTAGTGGAACTGAAGATGGTGAGATTCTCATTGGGAGTGACAAAGTTGGACAGGATTAAAAACAAGAAGATTAAAAGGAACAGGACAGGTAGGACGTCTTGGAGACACAGTGAGAGATGAGATTGAGAGTTTGGACACATACAGAGGAGAGATCCAGGGGATATTGGGAAAAGAATGCTGGAGATGGAGTTGTCAGGTAGAAGGAAAAGACGATGACCAAAGATGAGTTTTATGGCTGTGGTGCAGGAGGACATGAGGAGGGTTGGTGTGACAAAAAGATACGGCGGACAGGAGGAGATGGAGGCGACCCCTAACAGTAACAGCCGAAAGAAGAAGAAATAATACATGGGACTGGATAAGCCTCAACACAAGGATAGGATGTGCTACAGAAGCAGCATTGATTCGTTTTTAAAATAAAATCAAGTCGCTGAACTAAGGACAGATTTTCTCCAAGCACTGGATGACTCTGCTACGGCTTCTTGTTGTCGTCCCCCCCCAGTTCAGTCCGCTAAATTATTTTTGCTTGGTCTGCATCTGGATCATTATACGCCAGCTGTTTCACAGCAATTCATTACAGTATGCAGCAATTTCTCATTTCCATCCATACAGTGCAAAAACATCAGTGCTTGTTTGAGACACATCAGATAGAGCTCTGATAAAGACTAGTGTAACTATATATCAGTAGATATACGAGGGTAGTCCAACAAGCTCTCGTCCTCACCCGGAAACAAGGAGCATAACTGTATACTATAAAGCCTTATATCACTGTCCACAAAAACTCAAACGAAAGAAGCAATCAAAGGAAAAAGGAGAGGAACACTTCGAGCTGGCGTGCTGTTGCTCCAGGACAATGCGCCCGTCCACACAACACAGGTGGCAGTGGCAGAAGCAACCAAATGTGGCTTTGAACTGCATGCACCTTACCTCACCCGACGTGGCACCATCTGAGTTCTATCAGTTTCCCAAACTGAAATCCCACTCGCATGGTCACAATTTTCAAAGTGTGATGATGAAGCCATCTGTGCTATTGAGGAGAATCTGGAGGCTCAAGATGTGACCTTCCGCAAAGGAATAGAGACGCTTGAACACTAGAGGACCAAGTGCATTGAAGTTAAAGGAGACTATGTTGAAAAATAAAAGCAAGAACAAATCTCTCTCCTGTGGCATTTTCTGGATGAGGCCGAGAACTTTTTGAAGTACCCTCGTAGATACGCTGTAGAAATGCACATTTTGAAATAAAAAGGACTTCTATAAATAAATAAATAAATAAATGCTCTGTGAAATCACATGACACAAACTTGGATTTTGATGAATAATGTTGATCATGTGAGAGCTTGCAGCACCGGCGAGCTGATTTTGCAGCTTAACACTGAAACCAATCTGAAGCCAGGATTAATCTGAAAACAACTCAAGCAAAAGGTGCTTTGCAAAACTGCACAATACAATATATTAAAACACACCAGTCAGGACTAGCAGTGCAGCTCATCTCCTATATAAAGCCTTCTGATTGCACCATTTAAAAAACAAACAAGGAAATAAAATAAAAACACATTCAGACTGCATGCACAGGAGTCACAGCTCTTTAAGACACCTGAGCTGACTTGGCTGCTCCTTCTCAGTAAACATGATCAGCAAAGCTCAGGAGCAGAAGAAGGTTCAACCGCAAACGGCTCTCTACCTGTCGTCTTTGTGCACTACAATGAACGGAAGAACCATTATTTTAATAGTTTATGTAGTGCACCTACGGAGGGAACACAAAGTCGTTTGGGATTCATCCTGCGAATAGGGTTATGCTAACAAACCGACTTAATCAGTGCTGGAAAAGACAAAATAAAAATTTTAACAGAAGATTATTGAGATAATGCAGTATATCTGGTGAAACGACAAGCATCATGTCTATTTTTATTAACTAAAAAAAATAAATAACCCATAACAGCTTGCGTAAATAGGCAGCTAGCATTTAATGGTAATAATAATATCAGTAATAATATGTGTTAATAATAAACCGAGCTAACAGACGTGAAAACCGTCGTTAAATAAATGCATGTAAACTAGAAGTCATTTAAACCAAAGAGCAGGTTTAAGTTATTTTGACAGAAATAAAATAACCGCATTTATGATCAGTCAGGACACTGTTCAGCAGGGCTGGGTGCGTTAGCTTTAGCTCGCTAGCTGTCTAACTAACTGAATGATATGGATGAAGGGGACCGGTTTGCTTTTCTCTGTACCTGAAAAGGGTTGCTGAAATCCGGGTCCGCGAAAGGGTTGCTGTCGAAATCCGACATTTCGTCAATGAACTGTCTTCACTTTCCGAGAACAATAAAACCGTATCAAAAACACACTAATGTTAACCCTATCCTGCACAGCAGCAGCAGCAACGGCGGCGGCGACTCTCCACTGATCTGCAGCTGCAAAATGGCAGCACCGGAAGTGACGTGGACGAGCCGGTTGTCTAAATGATTACTTCAGTTTTGGTGGCGTTTGTTTGTTTGTTATAATGTCATTGTTGTCGTTACATATTTTGAAATGCTTTTTTTTTTTTAATTCTACGGTATATTGTGTGAAATAGTCGAAATTTTGAATTAATAAAATCGAAATATCACTTTCCAATAATTTCATGGTTCATTTCAGGTTTTTATGGAGGATTTCTTTTCTCATTCTCAGTGTTTTTGTTTGTTTGTTTGAAAACAGACTTCAGGAAACATTTCATTGAACCTTCAGTTATATGTGACAGAAGTTCAGAAGGAAAACATACCCAAGTACACTATATTGCCAAAAGTATTTGCTCACCCATCCAAATTATCGGAATCAGGTGTTCCAATCACTTCCATGGCCACAGGT
>JAPFFA010000004.1:15443879-15460175 GCA_026153275.1 Sciades herzbergii | reverse complement strand
TTCCACTATTGCTCTCTTTTCCAGTTTTTCAATGTCCGTTGGTATGTTTTTCTCTTGTAAATATGCGTGAAGAATATATAATGAAGTTTCGGTAGCCTTTCGGGTGTTCAGCGCGTCTTTAGTTTCAGTTTTCAGTTTATTTATTTCGTCCTTAAACCGAGCACTGAATTAACCTCGTCTTCTCTGTCTCCCGGCCGACAAAGAAACGATTGTGCGCGCGTGCAGCAGAAAAGTTTTGTCATTGAATCTTCGCATGAGCTCCAATGTGTGACGTGGTGTTGTCTTGACAACGTGCAATATTATAACAATCTTGCACGCTCATTCTCTGGGTAGAGTGGCCTGATAACAATATCGCATGCTATCAATAAACCCACTAGAAGGGAATAGAATATGTTTTTATTCCATGGAAAAAGTGGCCGGTATGTATAATAATTTCCAGAAACATCATACCCTATGGTGTTATTCCCTACTTAGAACTTCTGTGAAGGATGAATGAAATATTAGTCTATTTTATACACATATTGACTTCAGGATGCGCCATCCAAACTCAAGTTGCTCTTGAATGAATGAACATTAAACCCAGTGTATAAGTGGATTGAAAATGTGTGGGGGAAATTGACAAAATCACCAGTGAATGAAATCTTTCTACCATCACACACAAACTAGGTGTTCAGACACTCAGATGTTTTCTGTGGTAAGACTCCATGAAAATAATGGCAAAGTCATAGGCACATTTTTATATTTATCTGCTATTTAATATATTCCAGACCCTATTCCAAAATATCAATTGTTCTGGAATATTCTGTGCTCAATAACGACTTTGTGCACTGTATCAACATTTCTCCATTCAGTTAATTTCTCTCTCTTTCATTTGAATAAACCTATTTTTCGTATGTCCAGTTAATCGCCCGCTGATTGGTCGAGCTCGTCCAGCTGCGTGTATCTGATTGGACGTTGGTTCCTGTGCAGATTCCCCCCCTCACCCCCCTCTGAGAATCTCCATGGTGAATGGACGATTATCTTGGCGGCGCGCGGTAAACGCTGATTGGTTGAAGCCATATAGGCGTCTCATCCTGATTCGTCGACTCTCGATGCCCGGTGTCCGGGTAAGATGGCGGCGGAAGAGCAGTGCTCGGCACCACCTCGATGGCAATCGATATCTTTAACGCACGTAGAGTATCCAGCTGGTGAGTTTAATTTTTGGTTCTTTGTTTTTTCCTGAAGTGATTCACATCGTCAAGCAGCACTTTGTCTTTGCTGGAAACGCTGTGTAAGGTTTTACAACTGAATGGACACGACTAAGGGATTGCTTGCCAAATAGTGATACCATAGCAAAGCGCGTATTACTTAGTTCAGACGAGCTGGTTTTTCCCCTCTCCCTTTCGTTCTCCACTCATATTCCGACAAATCCGCCTCCTGCTTTGTGATTGGCTAAAATTCAGTGTCTGTGCGTAATCGTCCAATTTGCAGTTTGTTAACTCTAGGAGGTGGGCTAATGCTAGCCAATCCTGTATCAGAAAGGCGTGGTTAAACGGAATACGGGTGAGAAAGAAAGTGAGGCTCGTAGGGAGTTTGACTGACTGACTAGAGCTGCCGAATTGTGCATTCGCTGCGCGCATGCGCGTTTCTATCTATCTATACTCTCCTTACTGTGTCTGGGACTCCCTCCCTTTAGCTGGCGTTAGACATTTAACTGTTTATAAACCCTAAAGTCACAAAACTATCGTCTTCTGCAGTTTTATTAATTATTTTTAAAAGTTACTTTCTAGCTATCACGTTTAAGCAAAGCCATTCAGAATACGACCGAGCTAGCTAGCCGGCTAACTTGCCAAGTTTCTTTTTTTTTCTTTTAAAATAAATGGTATTAGCTTCTCTGCTACGCTAGCTATTTTTTTTTTTAAATGAACGTTATATTATTACTTAACCTGCTGTCATATTCAATGACCTGGTCATATTCAAAGCTAAGGTTGTTGCCTGTTTGCAATTTTTTTTTTTTTTTGAAAAACATTTTAAAAACAAAGTCTGAGGTGTTTTTAAGTGGTTTAACAGTAGCTAGCTCACTAGCTGGTAGTAAACTAGTCACTGTTTTTTTTGTTGTCCTTCTAATCCTCTCAAGATTCCTCATAAACCCAAAACCTCCCCTGATTAGTGTTTATTATTTTTCATTTGGAGTAATGAATGAAACTCTAACCTGCAACACACTTTAATCTGTTTCCATGGTGCTTTGATATATATATTTTTATGATCTTTGACACATTTAATCTGTAATGGTTATTATTTTGGACTCTACCTGAGGCAGGTGTGGCCAGACAGACTCCATAGTACTTGACAGTCTGGCACTATCAAGAAAGGCTCAAATAGTCTTCAGAGAAATATTTCCCCTGATTTACATCACTACTCTTTTTAGTAGTGTAGTATAAGGACTTATGTAGCCATGAACACCTGAGAGTCACTGGTGGTACCGTACTATTTTATTTGCATGCTGTTTAGTGGACTAGTGTGTACGGTTTCGGAAGGGAGCCAGACAGCAGGGTTCCCTCTCACGTGACGGCAGATAAACACTGGCGCGGAAATGCGAGCTCGTGGTGGTGGGCAGTGGAGTCGTTCTTGGTTCTCTTCAGTGCGTCGGAGTGAAAACAACATCCAAGAGGAGGCTGTAGTCGTCCCAATTATTATTGTAATTATTATTATTTTAGGAAGCCTATATTAAGACGGAGAGTAAAAATCCTCCCACTGAATATCATGGGACATGAAATGAGGACACCGAGCATGAGAATTTACTCAGTTAGTTTCTGTGGCGGCACGGTGGCGTAGTGGTTAGCACTGTCGCCTCACGGGTTCTGGGTTTGAGCCCAGCGGCCGATGCAGGCCTTTCTGTGTGGAGTTTGCATGTTCTCCCTGTGTCTGCGTGGGTTTCACGCACAGTCCAAAGATGTGCAGTTAGGTTAACTGGCTACTTTAAATTGCCCGTGTGTGCGAGTGCACAGAAAGGAACTGGCCACTCTACTGCTGCAATTCTCAATTCAACCAAACCTGGTTCACCTCAAGCCTGGTGACGACAGTGAGTTTCTGTGTACTTTTTTTGTCTCTTTACTAAGTGCTTATTTGTCACACCAAAATGATCGAGTTCTATACCAGACTATGAGAAGGTGTTGTATGGCCTAATGGTTCGAGAAGCAGCTTTGGGACCAAAAGGTTGCTGGTTCAATTCCCTGGACCAGTAGGAATGGCTGAAGGGCCCTTGAGCAAGGCACCTAACCCCTAACTGCTCCCCAGGTGGCTCTGGATATGTTTTATGTCGTTCTGGATAGGAGTGTCTGCTAAATGCCTGTTATGTCATACCAGATTCCTGGTTTGACAAATCCTATAACGTGTTCCTTGATTGAGATTTTCATGCTCTTGTGATATCGTGTCGTCCGATCCCAGCATTACTCACACAGGGCTTTTCCCCAAGGAAAAAAAAATAAAAATCAGAGTGGTCCGACTGATGTGGAGCCCAGCCCCTAAGGGCTGCCTGCTTGGCGGGTCTGGGGGCATGGTCCCCTGGAAAAGTTTTTGGAAGTGGAGACTTCGAATGATGCATTCTGGTGGCATCTAGGGCTGATTTAGGCACAATTCAACATTATTAAATTTGCCGGGTTTTTTTTTTTTTTTTTTTAATAGCTTGTCAAATATGCGAGGGGCAAAACTAGATTTGAAATGAAACACTGGAAAGTCAGTTCAGAGAAATATTTAATTTTATTGCACAATAAAAAACGCATAATGTTTAAATAATATTGGCTGACATTGAGTGGTATATACACACACAAGGGCTGTACAATTCTTCCTTTCTGTTTCGGGCAGTTGTTGAAACAGGATTATTTTCTCATGTTTGCCATTTTCACTTCATTCTCACAGTTATGCCTTCACAGTATTTATTGGTCGCAAGCTGTGTGAATTATGTGACCAATAGTGTTAAGACATGACTGAAAATGGCAAAGAACATGAGAAAATAATCCTGTTTCAACAACTGTCCTAAACAGAAAGGAGGAATTGTACGGCTTGTGTTGGTGTAGTAGTAATATAAATAAAGGAAGAATTATACGAAAGAGAAAGATGGACCTTATGAGAGAAACTGACATCTCCTCCATAAAAATAATTATAGGAGTAAAAGAGCTGTTAAATGATCAGAGACTGGACTGGAAAGGGGGGGGACTATAACAGTGAAGGAATGTGGGTAAAGTTGAGAAAATAAGAGGAAGTAATGAAAGGAGGAAAAAGTCAGGAGATGCTTTTCTTGGGGCAAATTTGATCAGTTACGACGGTTTAACACACTAACCAAATGCACACGATGCGAGTGGTAAGATGGCAGCCAGCTCTCTTTTTATATAGAGTTCAGTGATTTTGACTGCATTGTCTTGTAACAGTGATGCTAGTAATGAGATGGATCGCAGTTACGAATACATATTTATTCCTTTCTTTGACCCTGCGTACCATGCATCGGAAACAATACCAGGACATTTATTATGGTGTGACTCTGCTGGGTGCCTGGTGGACAGCAGGGAACCAGCGCTTTCACTTTGCAGCATTACTGTAGAGTTACGATCGCGTATTATCGGAAATAAGAACGAATCAATATCGATCTGTGGAAGATGCTCATAATTGCTATTGAACTGTACGATAGTTTGAGTGTGCAGAGCAAGAAATCATTCAGGTTAAAAAAAAAGCAGCCTAGAAGAAGCCTTTGTCACATCACATGGACGTTCATATACTCAAGCACAGTGAAATTCCTCCTCTGCATTTAACCCATCTGAAGCAGTGAACCCACACCCAGAGCAGTGGGCAGCTATGCTACAGCGTCCAGGGACTAGTTGAGGGTTCGGTGCCATGCTCAAGGGCTCTTCATCCGTGATACAGAGGGAGGGGAAATTGCTGCTCATTCACTCAACTCCCCTCACGGTTTTCCTCCCGGTCCTGGGGAATTGAACCAGAGACCCTTTGGGCCCAAGGCTGCTTCGCTAACCTTTAGGCCACGGCTGCCGCACAATTCAAAGATGCATCGACTGTTATGGAAAAACCCTTTACGGGGAAAGAAACTTACTGGTGTCATGGGATTTCTCTCTCTCCCCATTAAGAATACTCCAGGGTCAGAGTTTGCAGAAAGGTTCGACTTTTATTAGGTCAATCTGCAGAGTGATCCGACTCGATCACGAAGTTCTCATTTTCGTACAGCTTCACAATAAGTTTTTTGCAGATAATCTCATTGGTGAACATATCGCATCATACCTCAACATCCTCCATTGAGCAGTACATCTCATGCGGCTCGTATTTTGTGTCCACCAGGCCACACTTTCCAGTACAGGAATGCACGATTCAGGAAGACGTTCAAAATGTATGTGATAGATTGAACACCACACTATTCAGAGTGTACAACATGCAAAGATAAACTTTCGTATCTTCAAGGCAATGTGATTTTTATTTTAATATATTTCCCTTTATTGTGTATATAGACACATTCACAAAGTACCTAAATTTATCAAAACACTTCAATTTCCTCAGAAGTAACATTGAGATTATCACGGTTTTCGTTCTCCATGTCCCAGATGTATCTTGTATGAAAAATGAGTGGTGTATTTCCCAGTAAAACACTTTCGTGTGTTGGTGTAGAAATAATATAAAATATACGCACATACTTTAATGTATGTATAATACAGGGTGTTTCAAAAAACTTGATATTATTTGAGCTGTAAATGTCCCAGAAACTACATCATGTAGGCAAATGAAACTGAACAGGCTTAGTGTACCTGTAGTAAATTTTAATTACTAGCCATTTAAAAAAAAATAACGTATGATACCAGTGTTTCCATCATGTAATAGTCATCATAAGCTCTTGTCAAGTACACGCAAGTTTTAAGTCCTTGCTCTGCCAGTCAGGCATGGTCAGCGACATGTTGCCTCCTTCACGGGCTGTTCCGGCACCGGTAGTGACGCACAATCGTTGGTTTGTCTGATTGGCTGGGCTGCAGTGGACTGGTCACTGACCTCATAATGCAAACGCCAGTCTAAGATAACACAATCAACCGATCTAATCATAATAAATATTTACGTTTATTCGAGCTGAATTAAGTCGAATTTAAAAAAAAGGCACCGTTCAGCAGTGTCGCAGTTCTCAAGATTGAACCGAATCGCTGTCGTGAATCATCCAAAGTGCGTAAAAGCCGCATGCCACCTCACAACAAGTTTTACCTCCAAATAGCCCAATCTATGTCGGACAGATTTTTCTCCCGTCTACGGTGGGCGTTCCCACCGCGAAAGAGAAACGGATCAAAACCAAGAGTGAAAGTGATTATCATGCTGTTACCATCCCTGTGTCCGAAATCACTCACTTGTTCACTACTCACTATCTAGGGGATTCTATATAGAGGGCTATATAGTGAGCTCATTGGTAAAAAAAAAAAAAAAAACACTTTCGGACATTTGTCCATTGCGCTGGTATTTACGTCATTACTGTCGCACAATTAAAATGTGCCAGATCAGGTTGGTTTTCAAAATAACAAATACATGCATTTATTTTTTTTCGCGGTGCGGTTTTCATCAAATCCTGCACTCTGTTTGGCTGGCGAGTGGGTCCGTATCCTACGATACGGACCCCGGTTATGGACCTCTGGCGACTCGCTCGTTCACAACAAACATGGTAGCATTTTTTGCTCAACATTTATTTTATTTATTTTTTAAATGAGCTCAAAAGTCTTAAATTTTTGCCAGCATTTCTCAGGAAAATAGCATTAATTTTACATTATGGATAGCAATAACGACAGTGTTCACAGCGAAAGTGAGTTTTACTACCCTGAGGAAGAAGAAATAAAAGAAAACATTTCAGGAGAAGGCTAAAAACTTGTAACTTGCTAACGCAGAGCAAAAACATGGCTGAATCCTGAATGACTCCTATTTGTATAAATGGGGGACTACATAGGCGGCAAGATGTAGTTGGTTTCCCCCTGCCATGGAAGTGCACTTGTATACCGAGGAGGAAGCAATTTGCATTACAGCCGTGAATGAGGATTCGAAATGGCGGCTCGGTTTTCCCTTTTTAGGTGCTCTCGTTTTCTGTTAGAATTTGGTAAAGAAGAAAATAAAATATTATTTACCAGCTTAAGGTCGGTCCGTATCGTGAAATACCGTGACCGAGGTCTTGAAAGTATTGACTGAGGCCCTCTGGGCCGAGTATTTCACGATACGGACCTCCCAGCTGATAAATAACACATTTTTGTGATAAATCCATATTGTACTGAGCGTATTTCCCCACCTGCATCTTTCTTTTTTTTTTTTTTAAATCAAGGCTGAATACTTTCTTCTTTGCCGCTGCCTTTTATTCAATCAAATTTGAGGCTTTTAATTTGATTTTGCAGCGCGACCGCAGTGCATGATGGGATATATTGCTTGGTTAATGATCATCGGTTGTACGCTACTTTTACTTTTCGTGATGTGTTGTGGGATACTTTGAGTGCACTATATAGGATGTAGTAATCCTTACTATTATTTCGGACAGCACTACAAAATGGCGTCCTCACCATATAGCGAGTCGGGAGTGATTTCGGGCACAGGGCATGTGAACGGTCTTTTCTGAATGTGTAAGTGTGCGCTCAACCCTCCGAGTGAGGTGACAAGTTTTGTTTTAGGTCATTTAAAAACTATAATATTTGGCAGTGGGCACATAGTGTAAAGTTTGTCAATATGTTTATCATGCTTGTATGATTTAAAAAAAAAAAAAAAAAAACCCTCTTGAAGATATATTTCTCTCAATGCATGACCACCTCATTCTAAACCCGTCGAGCTTCACCGGCGAAGCTCTCAACCCCGAAGTGCAACTAAATCTACTTGAACATAATGCCATGAAATAAGATATGTGCCATAAAATTAAGATCTGTTACAAGTATTAGATCTATGTTTATTCAACGTGTTCTGAAGTTACTTGACTGGGAATCTCAACCCACAAGAACCTTGCTTGTGTACTCGCGCCCGATAACCCGGAACCAACGCCTACGCGCCACTTCCGGCTGGCAGTGGCTGCTCCTTGTGGTTCTGCCTCTGTGGGTAATTCGTGGAATAAAATTGTCCACAGGAGTGTTTTTTTACAGTGGGTTCTTTTTTTTTTTGACTGAATGTACATGTCTTTTGTCTATAAGTAATACATAAAGCACGATTAATGTTGTAAGCATTTCCAGTACCGGTACACTTTAATGCTGAATAAATCTTATATTGCTCCTCAAAATTTGAATGAGAAATTCAAAGGTATGTGGATTCCATGAACAATTTCGATACGTGCGCCGCCTGAGATGCAGACAGCCTTCCTCTCTGAAATTTTTGTGCCGTGTCCAAATCTGCATTGCACTTGGTACATTTTTAGAGAATTCTCTCATAAATGCACGCTGCAGTCTTGTTCGACTGTGTTTGAGTGGACTCTAACTCACCGAACACCTTTTTCTTTTCCAGTGAATGGCGTTTCTAGACCTAAAAAGATGAAAAAAAAATAATAAATTTAAATTTTGACCTGTTTCCACACATGCTGTTAAAATTTGAGGTCAGTTGAATGAGAATTGGCAAAGTTATTAGATTGTGAAATGATATTAAATTTTTTGAAACACCCTGTATTATTGTACCTTTTTTTTTTTTTTTTTTTCTCCTTCCTCCCTCCAAATAAACCAGATTTTCAAAGCAAAGGGATGCTCATGATCTTTACTGCAGAGTTTCTGGGGAATCTCTGTTGCAAAATCTGTGATTGAACAATTCTCATGTTGGTTTTATTGACTTTTTATTTTTTATGAACAGGTGATCTGGCAGGGCAGATCCTGGCATATGCCAGTCTGCTGCCGATGGCGATCCTGGTTGGCTTTGTCACGCTCATTGTCTTCAAGAGAGAGCTGCACACGGTGAGTCGTCTTCCCTCGGCCCTTTTTAGACTGTTGTGGAAACTCTCAAGCAAGAATACTCCAAGGTCAAGGAGTTTGCAGAAAAGAGAGACTTTTTTTATTCAAACGGTAACAAAAGCCGAGTCAGTCTCCAGAGTGATCCTTTTAACAACGACCGAATTTCTCATCTTATTCCGTTCTAAAACATCCTAGATCACAAGTATTTTGATATCCGTGTCATGAGCTGATGTTTCACATCAGACTTTGCCAGATCTCCACCAATATTTGATTAGACAGTACCTCTCATCACTCATGAGATCCTCCAGTATTTCCAAGCCATCAACAAAATAACACTGATTTTAATTATATGTGCTTCAGGATGCTTGGCAAAAACCGTTTTTATCAAAAGCATTCTGGTTCACTTTAATATAATCCCTCTTAATTTTATTATTTTAAAGCTGTACCGCCTTTCAGATTTTTCAAGTTTAGGTCATAAAAAGAATTTTCCCCGACACCCAGTTATTTTTTGTTTAGTAGACCGAAAGCTACTGAATTTGAATCATGGACTTCCAATTTTATTAGGTTTAAAAAAAAAAAAAAAAAAAAGAGGGAAATTTAATGAATTTCAGGCCACTTGGCCTTAAATTCTCTGCCTTTTTTTTTTTTTTTTTCCCTGCTTCACCATGACCCAATTCAAGATATGGTGGGCTTTCCCCGTTCGCACAAGGCATTGTGGGATACAAATTTGAAACAGGAGTGGAAAATGGAGGACGTGAGTGCGTGGGTGAAAGACCGGAAAGCGAGAAGAAAAGAGGTTATGTTGCGAAGGAAAGGAAACGCAGGACCAAACTAATAAATATTGGCAGTCAGCGAGAACCTCGGCACGATCAGCTGTTCATTTAGTGACAAAATGATGTCAAGGTAAACCGGCGCGTGTGTGCACGGAC
Organism: Sciades herzbergii; assembly: GCA_026153275.1. Taxonomy (NCBI): domain Eukaryota; kingdom Metazoa; phylum Chordata; class Actinopteri; order Siluriformes; family Ariidae; genus Sciades; species Sciades herzbergii. The sequence goes on along the minus strand of JAPFFA010000004.1, from coordinate 15,450,340 downwards.
TTCCTCCGTCTGCTTGACCACGCGAAGTGAGCGACTTCATGCACGTTGTTTGCTCGGAAATCCCTTCAAATTAAATAACTTCCCAGCCACAGAATGGCTTGTGGGTGTTTTTTGAGATATTACAGAAATAAACATGTATCACAATGACCAAATTTCAGAGGGAACTAAATTTCGCTGATTTTATGACCTAGAAAGGCCGTCTAGCTTTAAGGCTTCAAACTTTTGCACTCAACTCTGTCCAGTTAAGTTTCCAGGTTGTTTCTGAGGCGCATTTAAATCTGAGCAGGTATGGTATGTAGCCCATGAGCTCAGTACTTGAGTTAGTCGTGTGTGTGTGCGTGTCCCCTCGACTAGATAATTTCTACTCAGGTCTTGTACATATGATGCCTATATTGTGTGTGAATTTCTGTTTAAAACCTTTCTCTTGCAGATCTCGTTCTTTGGCGGTTTAGTGATGAATGAAGGGATAAACTGGTTGCTGAAGCACATCCTACAGGAGCCCCGCCCATGTGGAGGTAAGCCCCTCCCTACGCACACAAGCTCCAAGACTTTCTCAGTGTCCTTCGTAGATGGATTATTGAATCAGATGGATTGAATTTGTGTCAAACAGACATGTTGAATTTGTCCATTATTTGAAGCAGGTCAATGTTTGACAAGATTAAATTTATGCATTTAGAACAATTATATATTCGTAAAATCACACTAATGAATACTTTCACTAGCCACTTGCTTATCTAACGAGGAGGCTGAGCTGACAGGAAAACTGCATAAACTCAACCACTCTTTACAACCATGGTGAGCAGAAAAGTATCTCGGAAAGCACTACATGCCAGACTTTTAGGAGGATGGGCTGCTACAACAGGAAAAGGCTATAGGTGGGTCGCGTCTGACGTCTCCTCCGCCTCATTAGATACGCGAGACGTGAAGTGGTGGTCCGTTAAGCTCACTCTTCACAAAGCATTAGTATCGTTGGGGCGCCTTGCTAGTCGCTAAAATTCCCTACGCTTGCGTTGTTCTACGCTGTTTGAATCAAACAAACGGTTAAACTGATAAGTTTCTTCCAGGGTCCCTGTGAAGTGATAAAGGGTGAAAGAGCAAAGGATTTTACCAAAAGCCAATGAGAGGTGGCTCTTGAACCTTTCGCTGCGTTGGAAGGGAGCAGAGTCGATGAACACTCGAGTTTGCAGTGATCGCTTCGTGAAAGGCTTGCAAATTCTTCCGATTTATTTCGTTTGGATCCGCAAGTCACTTTTCTCATCGTTTTCTGTTATTTCGTGATGTTTTGATGATCAAGAGATGCTCAAGTCCTCAGATGTGTTTTTATTTACCGTTTGATCGTGGTTGCCATATTGCAAGCTAATGCGTGTGTTTTTTCACTTTATTTATCAGGATATCCTAGCAGTCTTTACAAGGACGATGATGTATATTGGGCTCCTACACTGAACTAGAGAGATAAGAAAATCGAGGCGATCCACGGAAAAACAAAAGCAGAGGTCGCGAGTTAACAGCATGAAACCGCTTCCCCGGCCATGCAGTTACAGTGAGCCATGATAACTTCTCTGTCCGACAATCCCCAGGTCTTTTAAAGGGGTTTCTGTAGATCTTCGTGAATGATGCAGCTGGAAGAGAAGAGCGGGGAGGCTTGAGAATCGAGCGGCTGTGGTTTGTTTACACCCGATACTAAAACTTGTAGCATCCTAGCAATCATCGCAATGACGTGTACAAAAAGCCCAGGAAGTCCTACTAACCCGGGCAAAAACGATCCAGAATTTTATATAAAAAGTTGTATGCCTCCATGCTCTTCCAGGTTTTCATCCGTTTGTCCGTGTAGAACGATGTCTGCAGCACCAGGTAGTTTGAGATGTCGGGGAACTCAACGGATGGATAATTTTCCAACTCGTAGGGAAAAATCTTTCTTTACTAGCATGTAAGGATCTATCCCATTGCAAACTTTCTGAAGGTATCTTGACTGTGCATTGGCCTCGAAACTGCGAGAATGGTCGGAGACGGTTTTACTAGCTCTTCGCATAACGGCAGCCAAATTAGTTTGCCTGACCACTGGAAGTAAACTCGCAAGCGAAAGTCACATGACTGAGTACACCCTAGCTCACGTTTCACTCCTGTGAGCCAAGAACAGGAATCTGAGGCTGCAGTGGGCATGGGGTTACTTCAAGCCCCATTATGAGAGCTGGTGTCTTGTGCTCCTGGGTTCCCCCTACAGTTTGAGTGTAATTCTCTTTTACGCCACTGTCCTAACAAGTCTGGCTTTGAGCTCCACTTGTGGACACCATTTGTTTACGAGCTGAAGGATACAGAACCAGGACAAGCTAAAGAACCATAGAAGAATAATATAGGATTTTACACAAATATAACTGAAGTTTTATTTATTGTGACAAAGATGAATGCTAGCATAACAAAGAACAGCCAAGTTTTAGTCTTGCTGAAATCCTGTGTATTGTGTTTTCAGACCTTGTTTGCCAAGTGTTTGAATGTGGAGCATGTGTGTAATTGAAGAAAATGTTGTTGGTAACTTAATCTAGGCGCCAGTAGTGTTGTCGAGTCCCTAAACCTCGAGTCCCCGGTGTTCAAGTCCAAGCCATTAAAGAAAATGTCGAGTCTGAGAACAAGACTCCAACTGTACCACTTCAGTGGCTGTTGCTGCCTTTGTGAAACCGTCTCTGCTACTGTGTTGGACTAACGTTACTGCTTGACTTTCCCATTTTAATTAATAGGCTACAGATAAAGTTTGTTCATCGCTCAGCAAACGCCGCTGTCAACAGGGCAAATAACATGAGCAAGAGTTAACACTAGCTAGTTCATCGGTCAGCAAGCCCCGCTATCAACAAAGCAATGAACATAGCGTGTCCCTTCCTTCTCTGGATGTAGTCTTGCCAAATGACTATTGAAGTTCAAGGTTATCCCCGTCGTCGTCTTGATGGTGGTTCTACATATGGAACCCGTAGCAGTGCACAACCCTGCCCCACTGCACGAGAAGTCTGTATAAGCAAGGCAGGCAATCCTAGGGGCGTTCTCGCCAGGCATTTTAGCACCATTAATGTTAGTTTGTTCCTGAACGTGACATGAACAGGTGAATGTGCATTCTCGTGCACAAAACTGGGTATAAAAATTAACGTAGATGGTAAAGACACTCGTACCGTTACTCTATAGAGTAATGGTAAAGACAACACTGGGTAACGGTAAAGACATCTCATGGCATTTTGAGTCACTGAGCGCAGGGAAAAAGAAACAAACAAATTATGCATTTATCCCATCATGACTTGCTACTTGGCTAACTAAACTTTCAACATGCAGCAGCATTATCTTTATCAGTTGGGGGTAATGGCAAAGACGGTTAATTTCCCTGACGTCTTGAAATTTCATATTTACCTTATCAATATCTTTAGATTCCAACATTCATGCACCAGTGAAAAAGGCTACTCAACATCCTGTGGTGATTTTTCACATTTGGGTAACGGTAAAGACATCAAGAAAGTACACATTCTTGTGTGCATATTTGAGACGATACACCAAAAACCGCTGAAGCAAACATGTCTTCCACAATAAGAAGTGAAGGTATAGAGGTAATATTTCAGAAAGAAAAGTGAAAAATTTAATTTTCATTCAAATTTCACGGTCATTTAGACGCATGGCAGTAATGACATTTTGGTATATTTAGGCTCAATAAAATTTTTGCAAATGCAGACAAGTTGTGGGTGTGGTGGCTTTTTTTTTTTTTTTTTAATTAAACTGCTTTTGTTAAATTTTTTTTCTTAAGATAAATGGCAAGAATTAATGGTTTTAGAGCAAAACCAAACTTCATGTTTAAAACTGAAGTTGTCACATTTTCTGAGAATGGCCCATGCATCATATACTATACAGCGTTCTGTGCTGCTGTTTCAGGAGGCCACAGCACAGTAACCACAGAGTACGGCATGCCATCCAGCCACTCACAGTTCATCTGGTTCTTTGTCATTTACTTTTTCCTCTTTCTTTATTTAAGGTAGGTCACTTTCAAGGTCAGTATAATACCGTTTGAATTTAATAAGACACAAAATGGATAAAGGTCCACTGGGTTGCTCCATTTATCTTTTTCATAGTATTTGATTTAATCTATGCAGTAATTTCGTACCATCACAGATGCTTTATGAAGAAAAATTAAAATTGCATTAAAGTTAATAGATGCAGGCAATATTCACAAAAAATGGTCAACATTTTCGATTTTTTTTTTTTTTTTTCCCATTCCCCCCAACAGAATGCATCAGACAAACAATGCCAGATGTGTGGAGTTGTTATGGAGACATGTGCTGTCAATCATCCTACTGGGTGTGGCATTGTCCGTGTCATACAGCAGGTCAGGTTTGTTTGGTTTTTGTTGGAATGCTTGTTGAAATATGTATTGTTCAAGGTGTTTATTGTTTTGTTTGTGTTTAGAGTTTACCTTCTCTACCACACCTGGAGTCAGGTGATATATGGAGGCGTGGCCGGCATGGTGGTCGGCGTGGTCTGGTTTTTCATAACGCAGGAAGTGTTGACGCCGATTTTCCCCAAGATAGCAGCCTGGTAATATATGCACGTGCACTTGAATCAGTTCCAAGACAATTTCTCAACTTGTTCGAATTGATTTTTTATAAAATGGTCAGTGTATATGGCACAGACTTTGCTGTCGTGTTTAGAGGGATTGATTGGAAAGGTTGGCTTATTTTATTTATTTTGTCATGACGTGTGTTTTGGCCCCATGTGTCCACTATTGAAGATGTAGGGAGCATTTTTATATTGAAAGCGTGATTAGTTTTGAGTTAAGGATCCTTAAATTCTATAGTTACAAGCAGTAATTGATTTTCATCCCATGGTTTCTTGGACCCGGTTGGTCAGATGTTGTTGAATTTTCTGTGTACTGCTGTGATAACACGGCAGATTACAGGTTTATAGAAACGCGCTCACTCTAGCCTGTTTTCATTTTTATTATCATTAACTATTCAATGAAGGGGAAGTGAATATCGGTGATTATACATACAGGACACTTTCGATGGAATAAAACCATCCCTTCTCACAGGTTTCATTCATTTGGTTTGATAGCATGCGATATTGTTAGGAGAGCGCTTATTGTATTATTGTATTGCGTCACTCTACCCAATGGAGAATAAGTGTTGAATATGGTTTACGATATTGCATGGCTTTCAAGACATGACGTCGTATGTCGGAGCTGATGCGGCTATTCAATGAGAGTTTTCTACTGCATGTGCGCAGAAGGGGTTTGTGTTTGCTGAGAGACATGCTGAACACCTTAAAGGCCACCAAAACGTCATTATGTATTCACGCATATTTACAAGAGAAAAACATACCAATGGACCTCGAAAAACTGGAAAATACACATGCTGGAGATGTAAAACTTCCGTGCTAGCTAGTGACTGTGACAATTTGTCAACGAACATGGCCACCAGGTTTGCTTCGTTAAATACAGAAGATTTTGAAAGAGAGAGATATGTTGAACACCTGAAAGGAATGTCTGAATATTTTTTTTTTTTTTTTTTTTCCCCCCATGGTATATCAGATGTATTCCATTCAGCTACCATGATATTGAACGAGTTGGAGACGAGTAGCTGAATGGAATATATCTGATAGACCATTTAAAAAAAAAAAAAAGCCATTATTATACATAGATATTCGATGGAATGATTATAGATTTTACAAAAAGTTAAGAACGGGGGGGGTGTGACCTTACCAATGTTGAATGCTGATTCTGATTGAATGTAACTCGCTGTTCTGTCAATCCTGTGTACAAAGTCAAAGTTCTAACAAGAAAAATGGTACAAGTCCAAAAAGCCTGAACAACAACCCAACTTGTATACAAACTATATCCAGGTTGACATTTCAAGTTCAGTTACTTTTGGTCGTACTTAATTAGGGATGCAGTGAAACTGCATACCTGTTGTTGTTCCCTTTTTTCAGCTTTTGATTTCGAATAACTCTATAACCGTATGTCGCACGCGGACGGGCCATGCGTCAGAATGTGCGGCTCGATCCCGATCGGTGTGCTATTACTTTGTTCATCACCGCGCGAGACCTTGTGGGGACCTGAACGGTTTCCCTTCGGGAGGCCGAGCCGTAAGGCGGACCACCACGGAACCTTGCGCCCTGCTGGAGGGCTGCACCTTGCGCGCTTTCGTCAAATTTCCTGTTGCCGCGCCTCACGCTGTAGCGCCACCAGCTGGTTGCATTCTGACGCACTTTCGCGCACGTAACTTTTGAACCGTTCGTCTGAGTTTCACGGGGCCGGCTCCGTCGGACCCCCTGGAGTGAGACGACTCCGACGCACCCTCCGGCGTCATTTTCCGCCCATATAAATTTCCCGCCATTTTGAATTTCGTCGAAGACGTGTGCTCAGGGACCCTGGCCGCAGGTTCGCTCCGATCGTCACGAAACTTGGCACGGACGTTCTCCCGCCCACCTCTAGTACACGC
>JAPFFA010000004.1:15070384-15081041 GCA_026153275.1 Sciades herzbergii | reverse complement strand
TATATATATATGTATGTGTGTGTGTGTCACTGGCTGAAAGCATTTATTGACAGGGCTGCTATGTCTGGGATTGAGATATCTTATGCATGTAAACTTGGCCAAATGCATTTGACAGATTGCATTACAGTTATGGAAGAGTTTGAATTATCACTCACCTTACTGCCTTTCTTTTCTTCCTGTTTCTGTAATCTTTTCTGCCATGAAGTGGTCTTCGCAAACCACCTTGTACCTGCCAAAACAGAATTTGTCCACAGTGTGACCAGTGCCAATGAAATGCACATAATCTTGGATTCTCTTGCGTAATTTGCACTCAGAGTGTGATATTTGAACCTCAGATAGAGTAAGACAGCATTGTCCAGGAAAGTTTTATTTTAAAAGAAAAACAATCAGTATACAGATAAAAATATGAACAAATGAATCGTAGAACATGTATTGATATTATTTGTCAGCATAAAAGAGTTTATGTTGTAAGAATAAGAATGAATGTAACAATAGCGCACTGTACATACGCATACAGGTGTTCCTATTAAAATGGCCAGTGAGTGTATACAATTCGATTCACCATTCAAAATAAATGGACTAGACTAAAGAAATTGCTTTCAGACAGACATCCATCCATCCATCCATCCATCCATTTTCTGCCGCTTATCCGGGTCCGGGTCGTGGGGGTAGCAGCCGAAGCAGAGCTGCCCAGACTTCTCTCTCCCTGGCCACCTCCACCAGCTCTTCCGGGGGAATACTGAGGCATTTCCAGGCCAGCCGAGAGATGTAATCTCTCCAGTGTGTCCTGGGTCTGCCCCGGGGTCTCCATCCGGTGGGGCATGCCCAGAGAGCCGGCCCCCGCCCCCGGGAGGCGTCCAGGGGGCATCCAAATAAGGTACCCAAACCGCCTCAACTGACTCCTTTCAATGTGGAGGAGCAGTGGTTCTACTCTGAGTCTCTTCCGAATGAGTGAGCTTCTCACCCTATCTCTAAGGGAGATCCCAGCAACCCTGCGGAGAAAACTAATTTCGACTGCTTGTATCCACGATCTCATTATTCCGGTCACTACCCATAGCTCATAACCATAGGTGAGGGTGGGAACGTAGATGGGCCAGTAAATTGAGAGCTTTGCCTTTTGGCTCAGCTCTCTCTTTACCACAACAGACTGGTTTAGCGTCCACATCACTGCTGACGCTGCCCCGATCCGTCTGTCCAACTCCTGCTCCCCCTACCCTCACTTGTAAACAGGACCCCAAGATACTTAAACTCTTCCACTTGAGACAGCAACTCCCTCCTGACCCGAAGTAGGCACTCCACCCGTTTCCAGCGGAACACCATGGCCATGGACTTGGAGGTGCTGATCCTCATCCCAGCCACTTCACACTCAGCTGCAAACTGTCTCAGCACCTGCTGGAGGTCACAGATTGATGAAGCCAACAGGACCACATCATCCACAAAAAGCAGAGACACAATCCTGAGGCCACCAAACTGGACACCCTCCGCCCCTTGGCTGCACCTAAAAATTCTGTCCATAAAAGTTATGAACAGAACCGGTGACAAAGGGCAGCCCTGGCAGAGCCCCACATGCACTGGAAACAAGTCCGACTTATTGCCGGCAATGTGAACCTAACTCATGCTCCGGTCATACAGGGACTGAATAGCCCGCAACAGTGGGCTCCAAACCCCATACTCCCGAAGCACCCCCCACAGGGTACCATGAGGGACACAGTTGTAGGCCTTCTCCAGGTCCACAAAACACATGTAGACTGGCTGGGCAAACTCCCATGCACCCTCCAGCACCCTTGCAAGGGTAATGATCTGGTCCAGTGTTCCACGACCAGAACAAAAACTTGTTCCTCCTGAATCCGAAGTTCTCCTATCAACTGGAGTCTCTTCTCCAGCACCCCAGCATAGGCTTTCCTGGGGAGGCCATTCCTCCCAATCACACCCCTCCAGGTCTCACAGTCATTGCCCACGTGAGCATTGAAGTCCCCCAGTAAAACAATGGAGTCCCTCGCAGTACACTGTCTAGCACCCCACTCAAGGACTCCAAGAAGGCTGGGTACTCGGAACTACCATTTGGCGCATAAGTGCAAATGACAGTCAGAGACTGTCCCCTGACCCGAAGGCACAGGGAAATGACCCACTCATTTACTGGGGAGAACGCCGATGTTAGCATGCCAAACTGGGGGGCTGCCAATAGCCCCACCCCTGCCTGGTGCCGCTCACCCTTGATAACTCCAACATGGAAGAGAGTCCAACCCCTCTCCAGGAAATTGGTTCCAGAGTCCAAGCCATGTGTTGAGGTGAGCACAACTATAGCTAGTCGGTACCTCTCAACCTCACACACAAGCTTAGGCTCCTTCCCCACCAGAGAGGTAACATTCCATGTCCCAAAAGCCAGTTTTGTCAGTCAGGGATCAGTACACCAGGGCCTCCGCCTTTGGCTGCCACCCAATCCACAATGCACCTGACCTTTATGGCACCTCCTGCAGGTGGTGGTTCCATGTCGATCAGTCGGGCTGGGCCTGACCAAGTGCTCACCGACGAGCCCCTCCCCCAGGCCTGGCTCCAAGGTGGGGTTCCGGTATCCCTGGTCCAGGCAAGGGCACTCAGATCCTTGTTTTTCTTCTCATATGGGTTTTCAGAACCGCTCTTAGTCTGACCTCTCATCTAGGACCTGTTTGCCTTGGGAGGCCCTACCAGGGGCAAATGCCCTTGACAACATAGCTCCTAGAATCACTGAGGCACTCAAACCCCTCCACCACATTAAGGTGGCAATTCAAGGAGGGGCTTTCAGACATGTTTATGCTTATTACCAAGGGAAAATGCGTTCCTATTTTAAAATATACTACAGGTTGTCCCCATTTCCTCGCCTTCTTCAGCCAGTAGTCCCATGTGTGATGTAGATGTGACGCACTTCCAAGTTGTTACAGGAAGTTGTTGAAAAGATTATTGAGACCACTGATCTCTAGTGCCGGGTCTTTTCCGGGAAATAAGAGTTTCGGTCATGGTGACAGCGTGTGTATATCAGCTTCGGTTCAGCAGTTTCAGTTTCGAAAACTGTAAGAGGTAAGAGTAGAATAATATAAAGTACAGACACTCAGTATATTTTACTTCTGTGATTTTTAAATTGTTCATTTTTGGATTATGCTTCATTTTTATGGCTACTGCCTCAGAGTAAATATATATGCTATGTTTTTTGTATGGACATGGTATCAGAAAACAATTTTATTTATAAGCAGTAGCCACATGTACCCATAGGGTACCTATTTTTTTGGGTTTTGTTTGGCTTTAACATTGAACTATAAAACATTAACTAATATAATGTATACTGTATAAATGATCATTTGAGGTTTACCAAGCTGTAAATCTTAGTGGGTTAGCAAGAACATGCTATTAATGGTGGAACTGTGGATTAGCAAGCTAATGCTTTGAATTTTGGTTTGCTAGTTAGCAAGCTAATTGTATGAAGCTGAATTCTTCCTTTAGCAGGCTTCCAGAGGATTGATTTTACTTTAGTAATAAAATAAAAGTATCAGTCTTGTTCATTCTTGGAAGTCCATCATTTTCGATGAAGACATAATTCACACTGGTGTATATTTATTGCCCTTTTCACAATTTCACTTTTTTTGTTGTTTTTTGTTTGTTTGCTTTTTATTAAAAGGGTTTTGGGATAAGATAAGCTTAAAAGCTTTCTGATTAGCACTTAATTGGGAATGTTGTTATGGAAACAAAATTTGTTTAAAATGAGCCTGTTGCTTATGTAAGGAATAATCATCCCCAGGTACATTGTGGCCCTGTGTGGAGTTATGGTTACCAACCTGAAGTAGATTTTTTTTTTCCCCAAAAAAACAGCACATCCTGAAATGTTTTATTCCTCTTAACATATCAGTTATGATTATTGTGCCGGTAATTGCAATTTTCAAATGTACTGATGAATGGCATCATACTTCTTAACCATTTATATTTAAATGTTGTTGAACCTTCATGAGACAGGCTATTTCCTGTTACCATTTATGTTATAAACAGTCATAAAAATAGCCTGTATTTTGTTCTCTCTCTTTCACTTAAGACAAAACAATGCAGGTTGCTGACGAGAAAGCAGGAAGCACGAAGTCATCAGTTCTGAAAACTCTACTGTGCCATAAAATGTACTGATTGTTAGAAAGTTCTGAGACTGGAGACTCCTTCCATAAAAGCTAAATAAACTTCTCCTGACAGAAAATAATAACATTAGAAAAAGCATTACTTAGTGTGATTCTGATTTATAAACAGGATATTAAAGGCGATGCTAGGACATGAGACAAGAAAACCAGAACAAAATCAAAGAACTAGAATGTCTAAAACAGATCTCACATGGCCTGGTAACCGCAGTTTAGTATAACACTGACGATATTTTGTGCTGCATGAGTGTTCAGAGTCTTGTTAAATGTAGAGTCCGTAATCAGCAGAAATGTGGAACAGCTGTAACTGACAGGCACATATGCGGGCCCACAGCCCAACCTGGAAACTGAAGTCAAGATGTGTAGCTTAGTGCCACAAACGCAGAAGTAGCTGTTCGACTGCGCTCCTGGACCACTCATCAAGGCTTCTAACAGGTGGACCTGGGCATTGGCATGACACTGAGTAATGTCTTATTGGTCTTTGGTATTGGCAGGGGCGTGGGCATGGGCTCAGGTGTGGGCATAAGCATGATACTGGGGACTCGAGTATAAGTAGGGGTTTGGGCTTGGATATGGGCAAGGGCTTATGCATAGATATGGATACGGACTCAGACTCAGCCCAGGTGTGGACTGAGGCTTGGGCATGTACTGAGGCATGGGCATATTATGAGCAAAGATTCAGGCATGGGCAAGGGCATTGATGCAGGTATGTACAAGGACATGGATTCAGGCATGAACTCAAGTATAGACATGACACAGACTTAGGCATGGACAAAGATTCAGGCATGGACTCAGGCATGGGTATGCTGCTCATGCAGGATTCAGCAGACAGAGAAGCAACATTATCTCCGAAGCCTGGAGGAAGAGTGATGACATCATCCCTGGAATCAGGAGACAGAGTGGGTATGTCTTCCTCAAAAGTGGGAGGTGGAACTACAACATCATCCTCAAAGCCAGGAGGTGAAGTGAGGACATCATCACTGAGATCAGGAAGCAGAGTGGCAACATCATCCTTGAAGCCAGGAGGCAGAGCGAGGATGTCTTCCCCAAGGTCAGTAGGTGGAGTGGCAACATCATCCTCAAAGCAAGGAGGCGGAGTGAGCTCAGGAGAGAAGACCACCCAGTTGGGTTCTGGAGGGATCTCTTGGGAGCAGACCACCCAGTCGGCCTCTGGAGGGAGCTCTTGGGTGCAAGCCACCCAATCAGCCTCTGGACAAATCTCTGGAGTGAAGGCCACCCTGTTGGTCTCTTGAGAGAGCTCTAGAGTGAAGCCCACCATATTGGCCTCTTGAGAGAGCTCTCGAGTGAACAGAGCTCGGGACTGAAGGCTACAAAGTCTGCCCATGTCAGAGACAGCTCAAGCACAGTAATATCATTATCAGCAAACTATTTGGTAGTAGTTTTGGCACTGTGGGCAGGTGCCAAGTCCTGCTGGAAAAGGAAATCAGCATCTCCATAAAGCTTGTCAGCAGATGGAATCATGAAATGCTCTAAAATCTCCCAGGAGATGATTGCATTGACTTTGGACTTGACAAAACACATTGGACCAACACCAGCAGATGACATGGCACCACAAATCATCACAGACTGTGGAAACTTCACACTGGTCTTCAAACACCTTGGATTCTGTGCCTCTCCACTCTTCCTCCAGACTATAGGACCTTGATTTCCAAATGAAACGCAAAATTTACTTTCACCTGAAAAGAGGACTTTGGACCACTGAGCAACAGTCCGGCTCTTTCTCTTCTTAGCCCAGGTAAGATGCTTCTGATGTTGTCTCTGGTTCAGGAGTGAATTAATATTAGGAATGTGACAGTTGTAGCCCTTTTCCTCAAGACGTCTGTGCTTGGTGGCTCTTGATGCACTGACACCAGCCTCAGTCCACTCCATGTGAAGCTCTCCCAAGTTCTTGAATCGACTTTTCTTGACAATCCTCTCAAGGCTTTGGTCATCCCTGTTGCTTGTGCACCTTTTCCAGCCAGCCTTTTCAGCAATGGCCTTCTGTAGCTTACCCTCCTTGTGGAGGGTGTTGATGATTGTTTTCTGGACAACTGTCAAGTCAGCAGTCTTCCCCATGATTGTGGTTGCGTATACTGAACTAGAATGAGAGATACACGGTACTTGTACTGTTTTACTTAAACTCAAAATGAAATATTCTAATACAGGGTTAGTTAAAATTATGTTAACACTTAAATGGTAGAAACCATTTATTCATAAAACATACATCATATGTGCAAGATGATTTACAGGATGGTCTCAACCTGCTTGTCATTGTGTTCAACACACAAAAACCAGCGAGCAATAGTACCATTTAAAGAATAATAAAAATAAGAATAATAAAAATAATCCATTCGCGTTAACATAATTTTGACTAACCCTGTATGTTGAGATACTGGATTTCTGATTTTCATGAACTATAAGCCATAATCATCAAAATTAAAACAAAAAAGGGCTTGAAATATTTCACTTTACATATCATGAATATGGAATATATGAAAGTTGATATTTTTTAATTAAATTATGAAAAAAATTAACTTTTTCACAATAGTCTAATTTTCTGAGATGCACTAGTACGTATGGTGCACCCCACCCATGTAACTCATAGGCTTGGGCTCCACCAGGCTTTCGTGAAACAACCCACACTGTAACAGGAATCTATTCAGCAGGTATTTAACCCCATCATAGGGATCCAGAGGATCTATCCATCAGTGTTGGAGGAAAAGGAGGAAAATAGGTGTGAATGTGAGTGTGAATGGTTGTCCATCTCTGTGTTAGCCCTGTGATAGATTGGTGACCTGCCCAGGGTGTACCCTGTCTCTTGCCTTAAGTTAGCTGGGATTGGCTCTCGCTTTCCCAAAGACCCTGACAGATACACAATATAAATAACAGATGGATGGACGACAAAACCTGAATGTACACTGACAGACTCTAGAAGTTCAATGTCCTTTTGAATGAATGTTAAATGGTCCTAGATAACCTACATCAATTCTGAAAAGTCTCTCGTACCAACTAAGTAACTGAGTTAATAGAGGTGACAACATTTAACACTGTGAAATGTGTTGTGTCAGTTGGAAAGCTTTCATGCAAGGAAAACTCAGAAAGATAGAAAAAGGGCATTCACCCCATCATCTAGAGATCGCAAGTTCGAATAGTGATGCTGCCACAGCCATCCATGACCAGGAGCCCAAGAAAGCAAAATTGGGCTGTGCTCTCAGGGAGGGACGGGTGGCATACTCTCTCATCCCTGTCATACAGTAACACTAGCCAATCATGGGCGTCTGTGTGCTCAATCGTGCATGTGCTGTATACATACAATGTACAGTTTGTCTTTAATGAAGAGATTAAAATCATCTACTTAAGTGTTTCCAGCGTTCAGTCATGAATTACCCTTTGTTTTGTTTTTAATTCACTCCATGTGCTTTTTGTTTTGGTTTTGTCTCCACCTTTGTCCTGTCATTGGTGTTTTACTCAATTATATCCATCTTTTCTTTTGATAAATTTTTCTATTTATACCATGTTGCGTCTGTCTTTGTCTCATTAGTCTCAAGTCTGAGCCTTATTTTCTGCCTCCATGTTTGTTGGTTTTGACCATTGCTCATGTTGTTGTTGATCATCTTGTTTTAATGTTTCCTGCCCATGTTCCGACCCCCGTAATGAACTTATTTTGCTATGAAGTACTTTTTTTTTATTGCCCCTAACACCATTAGGTTTTGATTAACACCATATGATTGCCCCTAACACCACATTACTGTTGGCTCATTACTGCTTGTTCCTGTGGAAGCAATAAATTCTTGAAAATGTCTTTTTTTTTAAAACTCCCTCACTCTGCTTAAACTTTATCTTGAGTTTTTAACTTCCTTGTTCTCACTCCAAAAAGTGATCCATCAAATCATCTCCAAAGCTTCTTTATGAAAGTCATTTAAGTTTAACATTTTGATCATTCATAAAGGTTCTATGATATCAGAATGAGCTTTCTTGCTAAAGTTTTGAAGTTTGCTATAAATGCTTGACTACACGATGTGAAGATGAAGGCTAAATGTGGTTCTGCTCTGGAGCCTAGCATATGTTTCTGTCTAAACTACTCCCCTTTGCCCTTGGACATACTTTTCAGCCATTTGTCAATGCAAATCAAGCTCTTCATATTGCAGAGCATCAGTATAATGGGTGTTTTAAATGCTGAAAAACCTTTTAGAAGTTACTATGAAAGTCCTTCATTTTTAACATAGTATAACCCTAAACTTTGCCTTTTACATTAATGGCTTTAATTAATATCATGAGCATTTTTATCTATGCAGGCCATATGCTAACCTAAATAAGCAGTGTTAGCTATTTGGTTAGCAAGAATCAGTACATCATCTTAATAAATTACTTCGCAGATAATAGTAAGAATTTTATAATAACTGTATTGGATTGTTATTTTTATACCTCACTGTTGTTGAACTCTAAGGTGTGGATTAATTTTCTATAACAGCAGTCATGACAGTAGTTCTCGCTGCAAAGCCAGTCACAGGTTTATATTAATACGCTTGTTCTAACACTTTATCATTTCTTAGTAACAAATCATTCACAAGGATTTGTATAGTAAATGCTCCACATAATCTAAATGATAAAATGTGATTTTTTTTTCAAATTTGTTATTTAACAAAGACAAACTTATAATCTTTGGTATGGTGAAGGTTGGAAGGACACGTTAACATTTATGGAATGAGTCTCCAGTGGCAGCAACTATAATGTAACTATAAATGGTTAAAAGTTATTTTGTTTTTAATAAATTAAAAATTGTAATCCTTGCTGTGGTATAAGGGGAATAAACACTTCAACATGTGCTTTACTGGCATATCATCAACTTTGGGGTGGTAAAGCATTAGATTCTTTTCCCATAACTGCACACCTTGTAATGTTTAATTCCTGTACATATATTACATTAATAGGAGAAGAGTCTCTCTTTTTTTAAGAATGTCAGCACTCTAACAAGAGCAGCAAGGATGATCATCTGTTCTTTATGTTCTTTGCAATATTTATTCTTTTTATTCCTTTCTTTCTGATGGGTAGGCAAAATCCTCCCTAAAGGGCCTTCAGTAAAACTCTATGCATGTCTCACTCTTTCTGTCTGTCTCTCTGACATCCATACAGTTCTCTGACTGTACCTCTATATTACAATGCAATCCCGCTATAACAAACTCTTTTACTGCAAACTTTCACATATAACGAACCAAGTTTGTCAATGAGTTTGTCAATGACAATGAGTCAAAGTCTTCAAAAGACAATCACTGAGCCATGCATTTGTCACGTCAGCTCATGCCCAAGATTCCATTTCCCAGAATGTGCAGTGGTCGTCCAACATGGCTTTCATGCACCGCACTGAATCTCCGGAATACTGAGCAAATACTCTCATCTGTTTCTCATTACTGCCTCATCACCGCACACATATACATATATATGTACATACTGCCTCATCACTGCACACACACACACACACACACACACACACACACACACACACACGTATATACTGTATATGTATGTATACACACACACACACACACACATACACACTCAGTGCGAAGTATCGCTCAGTGCCTTGTGTCTGATCTGATCAAGCTTTATTGTTTACATTGATATTCTGGTTTTTGACTCTCCTCTATATTTTGGATCTTGCCCTTTGTCTTTGCCTCTACTAGTCTATTTGTGCCTCGTATGACCATTGCCTGTGTTTTGACTCTGATTCTGCCTGATGTTTTGGATTTGTTCACCAGCCTGTTTTTATTAAAACTCTCTTCAGAACTTCATCCAACTGTCAGCTGCGTTTCTGACAGCATTCCTCTTCCCACCAGAAACAAACAATAAGTCATCAAGTCTACAGTCAAGTTAACAATACATGTTCACGCCATAAAACAAAGGCTTAATGAGCCTCGTTTAGGTGTTAATCATTAACAATTATCGAGAACGGTGATCAAAGGATCAATAAAAGGATGAAATTACTTCTGATACCGCTAAACTTAATACCTAGTTAAAGTGTACCATCTGCGTTTTTATACCCCTTGCCCAGCCCCGCAGCACGATATAAATGACATCATCAGTGATTTGCAACACAGGAATGAACTGAATGGTGAAGATTTAGAAAACATAGCGAGTCAGTGGGTGAACACTGACAACGATACACCGGTAACCTCTGTCATTTCCATAACAGACAAAAAAATCATCACCTATGTTCGTGATCCTTTAACTTAGTCAATGAACTGCTATAGTGACTTGAAAAGAGACATTTGTGATAAGGAGAAGGTACCTAAAATTTTGCATATACCATAAGCGTTTGGTGTGATGAGTGGATCCATTTCAGCATTACAATCTTTTCAGTATAAGGATCTATTTGGATATCCCCCAAGGAGTTTGTTATAGCAGGGTTGCAGTATATCTTGTTTGTCCATATTCTGTCAGTCTGATTGAGACACATAGACATGCTACACTTGTTTTTGATGGTGAGAATCATAAGTATGCCCACCCAAACC
>JAPFFA010000004.1:14642051-14652190 GCA_026153275.1 Sciades herzbergii | reverse complement strand
CAAAATCACAAAATGGAATTGGCAATATTCTGAAACAGAAAATCATCAACCCTAAATGGGATAACTAGAGAGCATTAATAAGGCAGTTAGAAATCTGTGCTGTTGTTCTTCTGTGGCTTTTGGAAGTGGAGTCAAATTCTTTTTTGCTCTTTTGGTTTTTTGGGCTATTGTCTCAGCTTAATAGAATTCAATATCTGAAATGGGGGCTGGAGTGATCATCTTTATGAAGTCATTATTCCACTTACATGGAAGTTCAGTGCTGGCTTGCTTAGTATCACCATTTCATCCAGCTGCTTCCACTTTAAAAATTAGGGCTGCAACATGAGAGCAAGATTCTCCGAGCCTGTAACAGAGAAATTTTAAACTTATACTTTGTCCATCCTGTACATAAATATATGTCTAATTACACATGGAAGCTAACTCACCTTACACATACAATTAAGGCTATGTTCCTGAATGGGGCAGCACGGTGGTGCAGTGGTTAGCACTGTTGCCTCACAGCAAGAAGGTTCCAGGTTCGAATTTCATGGCCAAAGGGGGCCTTTCTGTGTGGAGTTTGCAGGTTGTGTCTGTGTGGGTTTCCTCTGGGTGCCGCGGTTTCTTCCCACAGTTCAAAGACATGCAGTTTAGGTAAAATACCCAGCGACTGGGGTTGCACAAGCTAGTGCATATTTAGTGCTGGTTCCAAGCCTGGATAGATTTTGGAGGGGTGCATCAGGAAGGGCATCCGGTGTAAACCTATGTCAAATCAAATATGCGGAACAGATCCACTGTGGCAACCCCTAACAGGAAAGAATAATAATAATACATGTTCCTGAATGTATGTCATCAATATTTTAATCTTAGTAAGGCTATATTAGAAAAATATATACATGTGGTTGCTAACCTATCAGTAATTTTAAGTCCCTTCAAGTGCATAAATTAAGTTAGTGCAGTACCATTCTTCCAGTTCAAACTTCATTTGAGAAAGTCTTTAAAGTGTGGCCACTTACCTTGCCATAGAGTTACAATGTCCAGCCAACACAATACCACAATGTCACTAACAGCAACCCATGGCTGATGTGGACTGTCATTGGTTCTCTGGGATGGCAAGACATCAGCCCTCATTAGAAAACAGTGACTTGTCTTCATATAGTATACTATCTGCAACCAGCCAGAAAGGAAGAAATTAGTTGCATCTAAGCTCTTTCTGTTTTTCATCGCCTCCCTTGTATACACACCCAGAAAATAGGAAATAATCAAAGTTTTAATATTAAGATTTAATTATTTACTATAGACTACATATCTACAGACTATAATTCATGTCTATAGACTACATAGTAGAACTATATTTTAGCCGTCTATTTGCCTAATATTAGTCTAAAGTTCTTAAAATGTAACTAAAATCTCTTACCTGCAGTATTGAGAAGTTAGTCATATAGCTCAGACCACTGTGTCAAACTGTTAATCCATTTATTAGCTGGGATATGAACATGACTTCAAATGCAAGCCTTCTAATTTCTTGTTTTATCGTTCCCTGGCTTCCCAGGTCAACGTTTCAATGTACTCATAGGACATGAGGACTCTAATTTGCTCTAGTATTGATATACACAATCTCTAAATTACAATTATAATTTGTATATTTACAAATGCCTTAATGTTTCTGATTAACTCAAGATATATATCCATCGCGAAATTGCTAAATAAACACTGACTGCCAACAAAAATGACTGAAATGTTTTCACCTCCCATCTTGGTTGCCAAGTGGTAGCCCTTTGGAAATGACATCGGCCCGAATCAGTCAATACTGAAGGGGTGTTTTGTTATTGATTTCAGACTTAACAAGTGAACTGATTGTTTGTGTAAACTGTGCTATGCTATGTCATTTGTGTAGCTATACAGCACTAGCTAGATGCTACCAGGAAAACCGCAGCAAGCTGTGTTAAAGTGTAAAGGTAAGCTTCTAGCAAGGTCATGTTTGTAATTGGCTAAGATATAATGTTATAAAAGGTCATGAATTTGTAGACCGTTATGAAAGCCTATAATACTGTGCTACTGTACTGTTGTTGTGAGTTCTGAGGACATACCTTTTAAGCTGTTCCGTGGAGCTGCCGGTACAGAGTAATGTTGAAATTACGAGTGCGGTACTGTTGAAAAGAGAGTTATGGTACAGAGTTACAAAAGATTGACTGCAAGTATTCAAGTATTATAATTTCCTATAATATAGAAGGTAATTCACCCATTTGGCCCAATTCATGGGACCCAATACCCTACACAGTTTCATTTGGGTAAACAATGAAATAATTATCATTTAATGATAATTAAACTATCATAATTCTGTCCTGAGCTGAACCAGGTATGCGTTTCATCAAGTACTTAAATGAGCACTAATTACCAAAAAAAAAAACCCTAACGTGTACTGTTTTCTCTTCTCCAAGATAATTTTAGTTGTATAGCTCTTAGTCCCTGATCTACTTGTACTAGTATGAAGCAAGCTGATCCGGAAATCATTGTAACTACTACTGTAGCTGATATTTTGTGATTAACACAGAGTTTTATATTACCTTAGTACCATGGGCGGTCTCATATTCGGTGCGTCGATACTTGTCTGCAAACAGAGATGTAGGTGTGGTCTTGAATGTCGAGGGAAAAAAGCGTGCAGTTTCTTTCGGAGGATGAGGTAGGCGATGACAATATTTTTCCGCATACTCAGTCAGCCACCGAGATTCAACATAGCGACTATAGAGAGTCAGAGTTAGAGAAATCAAGTTAATTGAGGGATAAAGTATACACACAGTAATCCAATGTTGACTGCAGATAAATTAATAGTGACAAATTAAAGATGACTCATTCAGTGTTTTTTGAATAGTTACCTTGGGGTGCTCATGTCGGGCTGATCAGCTTTTATATGCGCTAGAGTCTCCTGCTGGGCTGGACGCAATACACGTCCTTCAAGGAAACAAACCATTAAACATATTGAATATACTAGAAACACATCAAATGTGATAAGACAAAATGTGAAGACAATCCACTGAGATTTTACACACACACACACACACACACACACACACACACACACACACACACACACACACACACACGTGCTCGAACTTTCTCGGCTAGAGCTGTACTTTTCACATTTTAAAGAAAGCATTTACTTAAATATACAATACTTTTTTGAATTGTTTTATATTTATACATTTTACAACACATGATAAATGTGCAAATTTCAAATTTGGAAGAAATGTAACATATTGATAAGCTTCCCTCAAAAGATTGTTAGTTTTTTAAAGTTAATATGCAATATTATGAGGCTGTAGGACTGGAAGTTAGGAGCAAGATATTATTTGGCACTATTTTAGTATGTTTATATTTTAAAATCCTTTTTTCTGCAGTTCTACAAATGACATGTAGATTACAAGTTTACAACAGTGTCAGTAAACCCGCTGAAGCTCAACAGACTACAAACATGGACTCCCCGAACTACAACTCCCATAACACACAGCGCCTTCTGTCTCCCACCTACTGAATCACAGCTGACTGTCATTTCCTCAATCACCTGTCCCTCTATATAAGCTCACCTCTCAACCACACCTTTGCGAAGTATTGTTCTGCTCTCAGTACATACCAAGCCTTGTACCTTTCTGGCTGCTTATCTCGATTCTGACCCTTGCTACTTTCTTCTCGTTTCTTGCTCTGTCATTCCTACACTATGTTGTTTGCCAATCGTCTGACCCTCGCTAGTTTACTGATTCCCACTTCTCGATTTGGCTTTGACGACTTTCTCCAATCTGTCTTCCTCTGCGCATACAACCATAGGCGTCTGCATCCTTACAGGATACTTCACCGACATGGATGTAGCAGAGGGGTCCAAACAGACTGCTTTAAACGCGCAGGGGCATTTGCTAGGAGAACATCAGCAGATGCTTGCCGCTTTCAACACTCGGATGGCTCAGCCTGCAATGGTGTTGTCGCAGGCCCTCCTAGCACGCCCCGAGTCTCCTTCCAATCTGGCGTTGCAACTCCCCACTCCAGAGAAGTTCGCTGGAGATGTCAGTGCATGTAAAGGTTTCTTGTTACAATGTTCTTTATATTTCACCACTATACCCAGCCTATCTGAGAAGCATAAGATCACTAAATTCTTGTCTTTTCTCACTGGCAAAAGCACTCCGCTGGGCGACTGCAATCTGGAACAAGGGCGAGCAAACTGTCGGAGGACAATGCACCAATTTAGGTATCCCACACTAGATTAACCCGTGCTGAGTGAGCTAGATGACGCAAGGAGGGGTTGTTTTTCTACTGCGGGAGCTCTGAACATAACATCCGGAACTGTCTGATCCAACCAGCCCGCGAGAACACAATCGAACAACCCGTGTCCTCCACAAAGCTCTCCTCCAAGTCTTTCCAGTTACCAGTGATCCTGAAAGTTGCATCCTCTACTCACACACTATCTGCTTTCATAGATTCAGGGGCAGAGGGGAACTTTATCAGTCAAGCCATTGTGCAAGAGCTCAACCTTCCCGTCACCCTGCTGTGCAGTCCACGTACAATCCATCGATGGAGGACCAATAGGTGACGGGCTGGTCACTTCACGCATCCAACCTTTGCAAATCCAGGTTGGAGCATTACACATGGAGCTCATATCTCTCTATGTTACGTCAACCGTTAATCATGACATTATTCTCGGGTATCCCTGGCTGCAACTCCATGACCCTCTCATCTCCTGGCAACACAAAGAAATTCTCCAATGGTCACCTACCTGCTTCCAGAGCTGCCTTTCCCATCCTCAGGTCCAAGCAGCCTCCACCTCTGTGGAGAGCCCTCAACCCGACTCCACTGAAAATGTGCCTGACTGCTATCAGGACCTCTCTGAGGTCTTCAGCAAGGGGAAGGCCTGCGGGCTACCTCTGCACAGACCTTACAATTGCACCATAGACTTACTACCAGGTATGTCTCTGCCTCGCTGTCGCATTTATCCCCTGTCCCAGAAGGAACACGCTGCCATGGAGGATTAAATACAGGAGGCTCTCAAACAGGGATATATTCGCCCGTCCAAATCTCCCACATCAGCTGGTTTCTTTTTCATGGAGAAATGTGGGGGCAGGCTGCGGCCCTGCATAGATTAGCGGTCTAGACTAGGTCACTGTCAAGTATCCGTGTCCTCTTCCCTTGGTTCCAGCAACACTAGAGCAACTACGAACCACCAAAATATTCACTGAACTCGACCTACGCAGTGCACGCAACTTGATCCGGATCAAGAAGGGTGACGAGTGGAAAACTGCCTTTAGCACCACCACTGGACACTTCGAATACCGGGTCATGCCTTATGGCCTTTCTTCGGGTCCTAGCGTTTTCCAGTGTTTCATCAATGACGTGCTCCGGGACATGCTGGGTAGATATGTCATTGTGTACATAGACAACATCCTCATCTACTCATCAGATTTCCTGCTTCACAAGGAACACGTCAGAGCAGTCCTCAGGAGACTACTGGAGAACAACCTCTATGTGAAGGCTGAGAAGTGTGAGTTCCACCAAAGCAGGCTCTCCTTCCTGGGCTATGTCATCAGCGCCAGTGGAGTCAGTATGGACTCGTCCAAGGTCTCAGCCGTAACATCCTGGCCAACACCTCGCTCTATCAGAGACCTTCAACGCTTCCTAGGCTTTGCAAATTTTTACCGTCACTTCATCCGAAACTTCAGCACTCTGGCAGGCCCGCTAACCTCGCTACTAAAGAAAGGTCCCAAGAGTCTACATTGGAACCCAGCGGCTGAGGAAGCCTTCAACAGACTCAAGCAAGCTTTCACGACAGCCCCCATACTCCAGCATCCAGATCCTGCAAAACCGTCCGACACTGGAGTAGGGGTCATCTTGTCCCAACGTTTTGGGGAGAAACAAAAGCTACATCCCATAGCCTTCTTTTCCAAGAAATTAACCTCATCAGAGAGAAATTATGATGTAGGAAATAGAGAGCTGCTTGCAATGAAATTGGCTATTGAAGAGGAGTGGTGGCACTGGTTAAAGGGAGCAACACACCCTTTCACCATCCTTACTGATCATAAGAATCTTGACTACCTCAGAAAGGCCAAGAGACTGAACCCTTGTCAAGCCAGGTGGGCTCTATTCTTCACGTGCTTTGACTTCATCTCGTTCTGTCCAGGGTCCAAAAATGTCAAGGCGGACACCTTATCCAGGGCATTCGGGCCGTCCCACCACGAAATGGGTTCCCATCCCATTGTCCCACCACAATGTTTCGTGCAGTCCATCACCTGGGAACTGGACAAGGAAATCAATGCATCTCAACCCCAAGCCCTGCCGGTCAACCTCCCACCTGGTCTTCTCTATGTGCCAAAGCGTCTCCGCAGTAAACTCATCACCTGGGCACATGCATCTCCCACCACAGGACACCCGAACAGCCAACAAACCCACCCGATGCTAAGCAACAGGTACTGGTGGGAAAACCTGTTATCAGAAATCAACCAGTTCGTCGCCTCCTGCTTCGACTGCGCTCAAGCAAAGGTCCCCAGATACCCCCCCCCGGCGGGCAAACTATGCCCACTACCCGTTCCCCAAAGACCGTGGTTTCACCTGGCGATCGATTTTATCACTGACCTACCTCCCTCTCAAGAAAACACCACGATAATGGTAATCATAGACAGATTTTTGAAAGCCCTGAAACTCATCCCGCTGCCTGGCATCCCCACAGCCTCTCAAACCACAGAACTCTTGTTCCAGCAGGTCTTCTGGTACTATGGCATCCCAGAAGACATAGTTAGCGACCGGGGACCTCAATTCATTTCCAAGTTTTGGACAAGCTTCAGGGAAAGGCTGGGGGTATCCGTGAGCCTCACTTCCAGCTATCACCTGCAATCCAGTGGTCAAGTAGGGAGAGCGAACCAGGAAATCGGCTGCTTTCTCAGAATCTATTGCATGCGTAACCAGGGGGACTGGGCACGCTTTCTGCCCTGGGCCGAGTATGCACAAAACTCGCTGAAGCACTCTGCCACCCAACTAACCCCATTTCAGTGCATACTCTGCTACCAACTGCCCTTGTTCCCCTGGGACGGTGCACCTAACCAGGTACAAACTGTCTGACTGACTGGTTCAAGCGTAGTCAGACCATCTGGGAGGAGGTTCACCAACGTCTAGAGTCAGTCTGTGCCAAGTACAAGACGTATGCAGACAAGCATAGAGGAGAGACTCCCAACTTCCACCCAGGCGATAGAGTTTGGGTGGCCACCAAGAACCTAAGGGAGACCAACATCTGTAGGAAGCTCCACCCTCGATACATCGACCCATTCAGAATCCTGCGCCATATCAACGAAGTATCTTACCATCTCGAACTCCCTCCCCACAGCCGTATATCACCCACATTCCACGTCTCACACCTCAAACCTGGGGCCCCTCACCAGAAACAAACCAATCCAAGAACACCCCTCACTCAACCGTGAAGAAGACCCCATCTACCAAGTCCACAAGATCCTAGATTCAAGATGTAGAGGAGGCCAAGTCGAGTACCTGGTAGACTGGGAAGGGTACGGGCCAGAGGAACAAACCTGGGTCAAAGCCAAATACATCCTTGACCCCCTTCTGAAGCAAGAGTTCCATGCCCGGTTTCCTAGCAAACCAACACCCAGAGGTAAGGGTTGCCCCAGAAAGATTGTAGCTCCCAGAGGTAGTTCCTCTGGGGGGGCTCTGTCAGTAAACTCACTGAAGTTCAACAGACTATAAACATGGACTCCCCGAACTACAACTCCCATAACACACAGCGCCTTCTGTCTCCCACCTACTGAATCACAGCTGACTGTCATTTCCTCAATCACCTGTCCCTCCATATAAGCTCACCTCTCAAACACACCTTTGCAAAGTATCGTTCTGCTCTCAAAAGTACCTTGTATCTTATTCCGATTCTGACCCTTGCTACTTTCTTCTCGTTTCTCGCTCTGTCATTCCTACACTGTTGTTTGCCGATCGCCCAACCCTTGCTAGTTTACTGATTGACTCCTGCTTCTCGATTTGGCTTTGACGACTTTCTGCAATCTGTCTTCCTCCACGCATAGATCCATAAGTGCCTGCATCTTCACATACAGATTACAAGTTTACTGGCTTGGGGGGGGGAGGGGCTGGATAAGGATGGTCACCTGCAGGACCCCTCCCCACGGCTTTTATTACAGAGTATTTCAACCTGAACAAACAGTTAAAGGTGTCATATTTAAGCCTTCAGATTTATTTTAGAACAATAATTCAAACAATTTTACAATAGAACTTTTTTTTTTAAATATATATCCAAGTTGCAGTTTCAGCAGGAGATCTGGTAGTGTTCTATGCGGCCAGGGACAGAATTTTGATTTCAAAGGGGGGGGATGACAAAGTACAGGCACAAATCCTCAAAAGAGCTCAAGTTTTTCAGATGCCCCTACCCAAGGTCTATCTGCTGTACTCGGGTCTTGAAAAAGAAATCTTGACCTCTATTAAATTATTTGACCACGAGTTGGCCTAATGGTTAGCGTGTCCGCCTCTCGATCGGGAGTTCTATTCACAGTCGGGTCATACCAAAGACCATCATTAAAATGGTACCTACTCCTATCTGGCAAGGCACGCTGTAATACAGATGTGAGTCGGGAGTCAAACTCTTGTGATTACCAGAGGACTAGCCCCCCACTGTAACCCTAGCTATGTAATAGGCAAGAGGCCGAGGGCTACGGAAACGGAGATCGGCACCACCCTATGCACCACATGGCGTGGGAAGGGACTTTGATTGATTAAATTATTTGATTAAATAAAGGTTGTATATGAATGAGAGAATATCTTGGAGGAAAGTTCACCCCTCCAATACAGTTCCACAGACTTGGCAAGGAGCACTGAAGATATTCTGGAGCCTCATGGTGGCCTCACTACTAAGACACTCCATCCATCCATTATCTGTAACCACTTATCCTGTTCAGGGTCACAGGTAAGCTGGAGCCTATCCCAGCTGACTATGGACGAGAGGCGGGGTACACCCTGGACAAGTCGCCAAATCATCGCAGGGCTGACACATAGAGACAAACAACCATTCACAGTCAATTTAGAGCCACCAATTAGCCTAACCTGCATGTCTTTGGACTGTGGAGGAAACCGGAGCACCTGGAGGAAAGCCATACAGACACGGGGAGAACATGCAAACTCCACACAGAAAGGCCCCCCCATCAGCCGCTGGGCTCAAACCCAGAACCTTCTTGTTGTGAGGCAATAGTGCTAACCACTACACCACTGTGCCACCCTAAGACACTTCATTTTGGCTTTAATTTGTCACCCATCTGTACCACAGACTCTCATACCTTATTGTTTGATTCGGTAATTACCTCACCCGAGACAGAGTCCACCAGGGGGTGAGGTATTGTTTTAGGTCAGGTTTCTTTGTTTGTTTGTAAATGATGTTACAGGAAAACGGCTGGACCAATCTTCATGAAACTTTCAGGATAGATGGGAATTGGTCTCAAATAGAACCTCCAAAATTTTGGGGGTCATCCGGCCAAAGTAAGGTCACGGTGACCAAAAAGGTTAAAAAAAAAAAAAAAACTCTGAGCTCAGACTGCAGGAGTGCTGCCTTGGAAAGACTCCTCCCACAAACATGCTGATTGGATCACTACCTGTCTCATTTGCATACACTGCTGTCACTGGATGGTTTCTTGGTTCGTTTACATACGCAAAGGAAGAGGTTTTGGCCATGCCCACTTTTAAACCCCATTGATAAAAACTTCCCCACTCTGTTGATTTATTATTACAAATATAAATTATAAATAAATGGACTGGACTAAAGAAATTGCTTTCAGACATGTTTATGCTTATTACAGAGGGAAAGTGTGTTCCACTGAGCTCTAGCGGCAGGCCATTTCCGGGAAATAAGAGTTTGGGTCTGAAAGAAAAAGAGTGTATATGAAGTGTGTGGACCAGTGTCCCATCCAGAGTGTGTTCCTAATCCGCCCAGTGTTCCTGGAATAGACTCAAGATACACCGCAATCCTGACAAGGATAAAGCAGTTGCTGTTGCTAATGATGATGATGATGATACCAGTACAGTGCTACTGGTAGTATCCACTTGGATTTAAAGTGCACATCTTGGGTATATTTAGGAGCAAGATCAATGTAATTCTCTTATTTTATATTAAACTTTGGTCAAAT
>JAPFFA010000004.1:14462326-14473501 GCA_026153275.1 Sciades herzbergii | reverse complement strand
GGCCCTCGCCGGCCACGGGGCTCGAACCCGGATCTTCTTGCTGTGAGGCGACAGCGCTAACCACTACACCACCGTGCTGTCTCAAAGATATACCTGTGTGTTTAAAACATGTTTTGTTGGCCACCTTTCAAGCTTTTTTTTTTTTTTGCCTTGCAGGTGAATCTCTGCTACCTGTGTCAGACATGTACATATCTTTTGCACAGCAAGAAAATGTTACACCACTACCTCCAGGTGAGACACGCACAATTAAATAAACCTACCCAAGTGTTATACTAGAGTTGCTTTTGTTTTCTGAACATTATGCTTCTCCTCACAGGCAAAAAATGGCGAAGCTCTACCGCAGAGGCCCCGCTCACAGCAAGCTCTACAGCCCGTCTCGAAAGAGCAGCCGTCAGTTGGAGAGCGAGAACGGGAGGAGGTGGAGTCTAAAGCTCTGCAGGCGGTACAGTGCAGCCTTCTGAAGATTCTCAGCAAAACTCTGGCGACATTACAACACTTTACACCAGACTGCTGCCAAATCTTGTTAGACCAGGTACACATACTAATTAATTAATTAATAGGAAAAGAACTGTTGGGGTTTTTTTTTTTTTGTCTTGTTAAAAATTCTTAACTTGTCCGAAATTATATTTTGATGTCAAACTATTGAGTTTCACAAGTGTAACCAAGCTTTTATCATAAGTCTGCATTAATGCAGTTATTTGTACTGCATACAAGCATGTATATGTGTAGTTCGTTTTCAGCATTCATTCAACAGTCTAATAATTTCCCCTAACTTAAGGTACTTACAACCCCAGGTTTTAATTTGTGTGTCTCTGTTAGTCTATGGACCTTGCGGAGTACAGGACTTTGTTTGTGCTGAGTTTTACGACACCAGCCTTTGATTCAGATGTTGCTCCATCGTTTGGAACTCTGCTGGCCACCATCAATGTGGCACTGAGCATGCTGGGAGAGGTAGTGTATTCAAATCAGCTTCCGTACATCCGATATCTTTCACGGATATGGTTCTTGCCTCAGAAAGTAAACATCCATTACTGTCCAAAGCACGCACATGTCCGATGCGATATTGCAGTAAATATCAAAAATTACACTAATAACAAAACCACAGAAATGGAACACATTCAAGGAATAGATTTAAAAATGATAACTTTTACATTAGCACCTTGCTGTAATACATTAAATCGTACTCTTTTAAAATTTATTGTATAAGAAAAGCATTGACACCACTTCTAATAGTTTCTAGTTTGCTAGTTTACATGATTCAACATGTACCACCCACTAAACGTGTATATTTGCTTTTCTGTAATTTTTTTTTTTCTTTTTCTCACAGGTAGAGAAAAAGAAGGAGCCAGTGGTGTCATCTGAGGAAACGCAAGCCATGAAGTAAGGAGAAAATTGAACATGGCACAGGCAGACCTTTTAAACATCCAGCCAACACTTCATACTGTTTAGGAGTATAAACATTGCTTAATCAGATGTGGGAGTTTTCTTATTAACTATTAGATTTGATTTGGATAGTGCTTTTAACAATAGAAATTGTCACAAAGCGGCTTTCCTCCGAAATCAATTTCCAATATAGCCAAGAATATTTGAAATGACTGTTAGCGTTTGCTATTGGGACTGAACTAAGTTTTATACTTTTGGAAGAGAAAACCCTGAAGGTTTGAGGTTAAATTCTGTCTAGATTAGCCAAATTAAAAACTGGGTTTTGGGAAGCATCCTAAAAATAATTTATTCCACTTAGTTTTGTTTTTTCTTTTATTTGGCAGGTTTGTTTCGATTTTAACCCTTGCTTGCCTTCTTTAGGTCCTTGTTGATGTTTTCGATGGAGAACTGTTTCTACGTGTTGATCTCACAGGCCATGCGATGTTTAAAAGATCCGACTGTTCTGCCCCGAGACAAACAGAGAGTTAAACAGGAGCTCAGCTCTGAACTGGTAAGTCTACTTTGAGGTTTCCATCCACCAGTTTTCACATGAACCACCAAATAGAGGTACGAGGGACTAAAATGTTTCATGCGCTGCCACTCGAATATCATATACACTGCTTGGCCAAAAAAAGTCATACCCACTAATATTTTGTTGTACCGCTTTTAGCTTTGATTGTGGCACTGTTTCAACAACCTTATGAAACATCGTGACCGTTATTTCCATCCAGAGTTGCATTAAATTTTCACCAAGATCTTGCCTTGATGAGAGGGGAGTCGAACCACTCCATAAAGTCTTCTCCAGCACATCCTAAAGACTTTCAGGGGGGTTGGGGTCAGGACTCTGTGGTGGCCAATTCATGTGTGAAAATGATTCCTCATGCTCCCTGAACCCATCTTTCGCAATTTGAGCCTTATGAATCCTGGCATTGTTGTCCTAGAATATGAGCATGCCATCAAGGAAGAAACAAATCCATTGATGAGAGAACCTGGCCCTTCGGGTCATCAGCTGACTTCATTTTATTGCCCCATAATGTTGCTGAGCCTCGACCTGACCGACTGAAGCAACCCCAGATCATAACATTGCTTTCAGAGGCTTGTACAGTGGCCACTATGCATGAAGTGTGCATTGCTTTACGCGCTTTCCTTCTTAACCTGATTTTTCAAGTTTTCCAGAGTTAAAAGTATTTTCCTCAAAAATACTTAATTTTACTCTATTTTGAGTGTAAAGAGTAAAATTTGGCATTGTAGTGAGGGCAAAATTACAGAGTAGTTGAGTAACAGAGTTGGTTGTGGTTCTGAACTGAGTAAAATAGTACAAGAGTTAATTTCAAGACACACTGAATGGAGTCAAATACCAGATAAATGAAGCTGTTGTAAAAAGCAGTTTTAGAACTGTGTTGGAATGTGTGAAAAAAACATGACCTTACCCATTGTACCAAACCATTTTGATCACCTTGACCTGATGGGATTAAGGGATGGCAGTGGGAGGGGTTTTCACTCTTCTCATTGAATGGAATTTAATTTTTTACCCTTCTCATTGAATGCCCCTTCCCACTGCCAACCCTTTATCCCAAAACAATAGGACATAAATTTTTGATGGCCAGTTAATTGTCCAAATCAGTGGAGCAGATTTAAGTTTTTGTGCTTGATACATTCCGAAGACTGAATAGAATCACCTCAAGTGATCAAAATGGTTCGTCACAATGGGTAAGGTCATGTTTTTATTCACACATTCCAACACAGTTCTAAAACTGCTTTTTACAACATCATCTTCATTTATCTGTTATTTTTTAAAAAGTACAATCACAACATACATACTCCATAGATATTATTGTAGCTGAACTTGTCATATGACTTTGACAATACTGCTTAGATTTGTTGAAATTGACAACAAAATCCGAGTACGCCGAAAATCATGAGAGTACCAGAAAATACCCTCAGACCCAAGAGGGTTAATGAATGTGGCCTTTCTTTGACCCACTAGCTTCATATCTGACCTGTTCCCGCCTACAAGGAAGTTTAAAAATGCTTGTTTCTGATTTTTTTTTCTTCTTCCCAGTACACACCTCTACCACCACACACAGAAATGTGTTAAAACCATTTAATTAAATCCATCTTAAGCTATGTTGTAAATTCCCAAGTCATGACTTCAATTTTTTTTTTCTTCCCCCGTTCGTGTTCCCAGAGCACACTGTTGTCGACGTTGTACAGGTTTTTTCGGCGAGGCTCTCCTTCGTCCCCCGCCACCGGACTTCTGCCTTCCCCCCAGACCAAGCCCACCACTCCTGGGTCAAAAGTCACGCAAGAGGGCCAGGAACCATTCATTCAGCTTGTCCAGGCTTTCGTACGGCATGTCCAACGCTAGGCACACATGCTGAGTCATCGTCATTTGAATTGTAGACCATTTCATTCAGTCTTAAGAAAGACCCACATGCTGACTGTGACGTTACTCAGTTCTTCTGTTGGTTTCTACATTCTTTTTTTCGTGCCAAAGCATTGCTGTAATAAGTTGCTATCTATCTATAAACCACACAGATTAGATGGTAGATGCATTTGTAATCATTAAAGTTGCTTATGTAAAGCTTTGGTTGAGTTATTTAAGGTGCTCCAGTCAGTTTTACAACTAAAATGATTCAGTATTGTATCGAGAGGCCTAGTTTTATAGGCTAGTTTTATATAACTGATCTGACTCAGTTTTAACAAATTATAGTCACTAGTACTTCTTCAATTTGTTAAATGTGTATGGTTTCTTATTAGTCAGGTTGTGGGCCGATCAAAATGTGTGTGGAGGCAAATTAATGACCTCGAGTCTGACACAGTTCTCTCAGAAATGCTATTTCTAGCAATAAATCAATGCTAATGGGGACCGTTTAACCTGCGTTTATTCAACTTTAAAACCAGGTCACATTTATAAATATTGATTTGTATTATTTGTGGTTACTAATACACACGCAGTGTTCTGAGAGCAAATTAACGACATCCCTGACCAGGATAAGGTTGGTTACTAAAAAAGAATGAAAGATGAAAGAATGAATGAATATTAGCATTTTTGACTACTGTCTACCATTTTGACGGACTTTTTTTTTTTTTTTAAATATTATACTTATCTAGGAACGTTGCTCTAACCTGCTCTGTGTACCTTTTACTATTTCATGGCTGGTATATTTTACTACAGTTTGTTTACATATGTTAAAATATACACATTCACGATTCTTTACGCCTTTTGTATATTTCAGTGTTCTTGTCTCATTGGAGTGTTTGAACAAAAAAAAAAAGGAATTTTTGTCATTGGAGTGAGTTTATATAATAATAAAGAATTTATAGGATGTTCTAGACTTATTGTTAAGAGTATGAATCTGGATGTGGTGTTGCTTTCAGGTCATCTTGAAGATTTTTTCCTCATGATAAACAAAAGTTGGCAAGATTTAATTCCCCCCCACCAAGTGTTTCAATTTATCATAATATTAATCTTGGAATTGCTAGGGACAACAAAGGGAGCCGACACTGCAAACTCAGTGAATTGATGAAGGATTAAATCCTTATTCTTAATCTCGATTCAATGTAAACTTGGATGAGAACGTCAGCAAGCGCACTAATGAATTAATTAATATAACTACTGACTACACTGGAGTCACTGCACAGCTCTGAGGGGCTACACTTGAGCTTACTCTTCAAATCATAGACCATGTGGCAATCCTATATACTGTCTGTGATTCAGTCGAGGACCAGTCTTTAGCTTGATTAAATAAAATCATGCCGTCTGGTTATGTGATCCTTCGAGAGTCTTTCACTCAAGGCCAGTAATGCTTTTGTCACTGAATATACGGATATGGAGACCACTGAGGACCGTTAAGTTTCTGTTTAAAACTACTCTGTCTTTCTAATGTGTAACACGTACACTCACTAGCCACTTTATTTAAATACACCTGCTGTTTGATGCAGTTATCTAATCAGCCGATCCTCTGACAGCAGCACGATGCATAAAGTCATGCAGATACAAATCAAGAGCTTCAGTTAATGTTCACTTCAAGCATCAGAATGGGAAAACTTGTGATCTTTGTGACTTTCACTATGGCATGGGTGTTGGTGCCAGATGGACCGGGTTGAGTATTTCAGAAACTGCTGATCTCCTGGGGTTCTCTAGGGTTTACACAGAACGGTGTGAAAAACCAAAAACATTGAGTGAGCGACAGTTCTATGGGTGGAAACACCTTGTTGATAAGAGAGGTCAGGGGAAAGTGGTCAGATTTGGTTTGAGCTGCTAGGAAGGATATATGTCTACAACCGTGGTGAGCAGAAAAGCATCTCAACATGCAGTAGCAGAAGACCACATTGGGTTCCACCCCTGCCAGCCAAGAACAGGAATCTTAGAATCAAGAACAAGTTCCTATTAAAGTGGCCGGTGCGTGTATTTCCTAAGAATGAAGTAGGCCTTTTCTGTCTAATTTGGGAGAAATCTAGATGTCCTCTTGCTGGAATTAGATGTCAACACCCCTGAGATCCCCTGTAATTCAAACACTGATTAAAAAGAAAGTGGGTGACAGCACGAAGGTTTCTTCATAGTTACGTAATCAAAATTCTGAGACAAAAAGTAACATTTTGAACACTAACTGAATGCCAGTAGAATCTTATTAATCTGTTAAATACTAGTTAAAGTTCTACCTAGCTGTTTCTTATTTCCGATAATACTTGTTCATGACTGAGACTAGAGCTAGACACAAGTAATTTTTTTTACCAGAAAGTCAAATTGAGTTTTGTAATTTGTCAATTTTGTCCTTACAATATAAGAACAATACAAACAACATACTCTTATGTAATCAATAAGTATAATAAAGATATAAAGCAATGTAAAGAAAAAGTTTGTGTTTTCACACACTTTTCAAAAGCTGTTATCAAAATCATCTCTATGACGTCCCTCTCTTTGACATTTCCATGAGGCTGAGAGAAATTAAGAGTAATTTTTACTTTCCTTAAGTATATACTTATTTATTAAGTATTTTTCGAAATGTATTTATAATTGATTATAATAAAATATTTATTCCTTACATTTTTATTGAGAACGTTCAAACCTATATAGTACACTTTGCGGGGGGAAAAAGTCTTTTGAACACTTTACATACACTCTTCATGTGGCAATATTGGACTTTCAATAATTTATTTGAAATGTTCTTTGTCTCAGGAAGAATGATTGTACAACATGTGTCTTTAATAGAAAAAAAATAATTTGGTGCACAAGTTTTAATTTATTTTGGGTTTTCTGAAATCAACACAGTCCAAATTATACATGATGTTCATCCTTCGGGGTCGAAGATGACCATGACTTCAATTTGGTGGGTGGTGGTTGTGGGTCCGGAGGTGACTGATGAAGCCAATCCGGGCTTTGAAGGTACGCCCACACGTTGGGCACACACGAGTAGGTGGCGATAGTTCAA
This sequence comes from Sciades herzbergii, assembly GCA_026153275.1. Classification (NCBI taxonomy): domain Eukaryota; kingdom Metazoa; phylum Chordata; class Actinopteri; order Siluriformes; family Ariidae; genus Sciades; species Sciades herzbergii. The sequence continues at coordinate 14,466,644 of JAPFFA010000004.1, read as the reverse complement.
GCCTTCCGCGCAGTTCGTTTCTTCTGGGCCTTCCAAGATTAGAAGACCATGCTAAAGAGTGTAGGGGCAAGAACACAGCCCTGCTTCACGCCGTTTGTTATTGCTACCAACTCCTCTCCATCATCCAGTACTTCGACCATCATGCCATTGTGGAACTGCCGCACTATTGTGATAAACTTGCTGGGACAGCCAAACTTCTCCATTATCTTCCATAGGCCTTCTCTACTGACCGTATTGAAGGCCTTTTGTCAGGTCAACAAAGGTCACAAATAGGTCACTGTGTTGCTCTTGGCACTTTTCCTAGAGCTGGCATGCAGCAAATATCATGCCCACTGTTCCCTGTTCAGCACAGAAGCTGCACTGGCTTTCAGGGAGGAGGCTCTGCTCAAGGTGTTGGAGAAGGCGATTGAGCATGACCTGAGCTAAGATCTTTACTGCTATGGACAGGAGGGAGATGCCACGGTGGTTATCGCATGACCAGCGGTCTCCTTTCCTCTTGTAGATGTGGACTATATTAGCATCCTTAAGCTGTTGTGGGACCTGTCCTGCATGGACTGAAAGAGCGCAGTCAGTTTTTGCAGCATAGCTGAGCCTCCTGGTTTGTAAACTTCAGCAGGGATAGCATCTGATCCTGGCACTTTGCCACAGGAGAGCTGCTTGATGGCCTTTTTGATTTCATCTTCTGTGGGGAGGTTGTTGAGGTCCTTGTTGATTTCCCCCTGTGGTAGGCGTGCAATGGTCCTCGTTGTTGATGTCAGCAGGACAGCCCACTGCTCCAAGATCTGCTTCTTCTCTGTCAGTAGCTAGGTCCCATCTGCACTGAGGAGGGGAGAAGATCCAGATGGCTGGGGGCCATAGATAGCTTTTAGGGCATCCTAGAATCACTTGCTCTCGTGGCTATCTGCATAGTCCTGGATTTTGTCTGAGCCAGGCATCCTGCATCTCACTGAGCTTCTTCTGCACTTTTTGCCTTACGCTGGCAAAGGCATCTTTCTTTGCTTGTGGAGAGGGATCATTCTGGCAAGCTCTGACCAGTTTATGTTTTTCTGACAGTAAGGTTGTATCTCAATGTCTTTCTCATTGAACCAATCTTAGTTTTTGCAGGTAGCTGGTCCGAGGTATTCAAGGGCGGAAGAGTAGACTGCATCTCTAAAAGCCACCCACTGCTCTTTGATGTCCTGATTTAAAGATATATCAGGCAACCTGCTGTTCAGGTCACTGACAAATTCCTTTGCGATTTTGCTGTTCTTCAGCCTGGAAGCATTGATTTGCTTTGCAGTCTTCTGGCCTTGGGGTCTTCAAGTGGGCAGAATGCAAAGTTTGCACTTGGATACAATGAGATGATCCTTTCAGCAGTTGGTGCCACACATGGATTTTGCCACTCTCATGTCCTGCCTGTTCCTCTTCCCAGTGATAATATAATCAATCAGATGCCAAAGTCTGAAACGAGGGTGCATCCAAGATGTCTTGTGACAGGTAGGAAGTCGAAATAGTGTGTTAGTAATGATAAGATCATGAGCAGCGCACATTCTGAGCAGCAGTAAGCCATTGCTGTTACACTTGCCAATGCTGTGTCCTCCAATGATCCCTTCCCAGATCTGGTGATTGGACCCCAGTCTGGCATTGAAGTCTCCTGAGAACGAAGAGCTTCTCTGACTGTGGGACTGCTGTAATGATGGCGTCAAGTTCTTCGTAGAATTTTCCTTGATGTTCTCTGAGTTAGTCATTGTGGGAGCATAAACACAAATCAGTGTTGCATTCTTCTTGCCTCCAAGTGGGAGCTGAAGTGTCATCAGGTGATCGTTGATTCCCTCCATGAGTTTGGTAAGTTTCTGGGTGAGATGGGACTTTAAAGCAAATCTCACACCTGCCTTTCGCTGTTCAGTGCTGCTACGACGACTCCAGAAGAAGGTATAACCACCACCACGTTCCATGAGCTGGCTCTTGTCCACAATACATGTTTTGCTGAGGGTAGCTATGTCCACACTGTAGCAAGCTAGTTCCTTGGTGACTAGCGCAGTTCTTCTCTCTGGCCTGTCTGCCCTGATGTCATCCATGTTCCACGTGCCAAGGTTGAGTACCTTCATGATTTAATTTATTTTCTTATTTGTTGTATCTCGACCGCTGAGTGGGATCCCCGCCAGCCACGGTGTGTTTGCCAGGGTGAGGTGAAGCAGGCCATGTTTGGGGCACCCTTTCTAGCCCCTTCCTCCATGGAGGTGGGCAAAGTGAATCCTAAACAGGGCTGCTCAGACACCCAGGGGGTTGCTGAACTCCACTGCTGCTTTGTTCCAGCAGAGTGATCCTATGCCCTGGGTCGCGTGTGTGCAGGCTAGTGACTACAGCTTCCAGTGTTTCTGCACCTGCTGCTTCACCACTTGCCCATCGCCACAGGACGTGAATTTGAAGTCATAACTTGCATGTGACTTGGATTAGAGTGAAGGAGAGTTGTCCAGCCATAAGCCTCACTCTCTCGTCCCGACTGAACTGGGTCCAAGGGCAAGACAGAATCAAGACGATTGGAGCTAGGTCGGGTTGCAGTGGATGGTCAACATTGTTCTACGTGTTGCACTGTGCCCTGATTGCGTGCCACAAACTCTTTGCTGGGTCTACCTTTCTGCCCATTGAGCCACCAGGTGGTGGTCTCCTCCGTGCAGTCTGCCAAGTCCAGTCTTTGGTTGTAACCCTGACCAGGAGGAGCGAGGGGTTGCTAGTGCTTGCTCAAGGCACCACCCCAGGCTAGTAGAGGGAAGGAGATACCTTACTACTCCATTGCATGACAGTCAAAGACAGCACATGACCACTGCCCTAAAATTATACATACTGGGGCAAAATATACTGTACACACACCCACTTAGATAATTAATTCAGTGATGCTGAAAATTCCAAAATGTGTTTTAACTTGCCAAGGCATCTTAAGTTCCTGATAGTGATCATGACTGACTACAGCTGGTAGCTTCTTTGTGTACTTTGTTCAACAAGTACAAGTTATTGGGAATTGCAACCACTTTGTCAGGGTCTCAAAGAAGACCTAAACTGTTACCCATGGCTGAGAGAAGTTTGGTTCAGATGGTCAAGACCCACTAAGGCACAGGCCTGCCATGAACTGGAATCTACTGGACCATGAGTGTCATTGTCTACAGTAAGATGAGTTTTACATTGCCATGGACTGAGAGACGGCATGGCGGTGTAGTGGTTAGCACTGTCACCTCACAACAAGAAGGTTCTGGGTTCGAACCCAGTGGGTAACGGGGGCATTTCTGTGTGGAGTTTGCATGTTCTCCCTGTGTCTGTGTGGGTTTCCTCTGGGTGCTCTGGTTTCGCCCACAGTTCAAAGACATGCGGTTAGGTTAACATGGGGTGGCCTTAGGCTGAGGTGCCCTTGACCGAGGCACCTACCCCCCAACTGCTTCCTGGGTGCTTTTAGCATGGCTGCCCACTGATCTGGGTGTGTGTGCACCGCTTCAGATGGGTTAAATGCAGAGAGGAATTTCACAAGTGTACGTTTGATGAATAAAGTTCTTCTTCTTCTTAAAAATTAGGTCTGTTCCAGAAAATCAACAAATTTAATTGAACTCTACTCATTCTGCTAAGAATAATGGTCAAATATTGGACCAGAATTCTACCAGAAGCTTGCTGATGGCTCCCAAAAGCATCTGGTAAAGATGAAACTTACGAATGGATATTTCACCAAATATTAGGTGTGCTGCATGTATATTTTCCACCCTGTATCGATAATTTTGACCCTGCATTGATTTCAGGAAACCAAAACTAAATTTGAACTTGTGCACCCAGTTCTTTTTTTTTGGTTAAAGATGTGTTGTATACATCATTCTTCCCCAGAAAAAGAATAGTTTAAAGGAATCATTGAAAGCCCAGTATTGCCATGACATTCATGTCAATGATGTGCATGTAAACTTCTGGTACATGTCAGCAGTAAGAAGGTGGAGAGGGAAGAATTTTGATGTTAGTTTTACCACCTGACTGATACACTTAGTCCTAACCTTCTAAGGCACTGTCGTAAAAGTGGGTCCATTATTATACAGATTTCCAGCATAGAGCTATATTAGATGTGTTACAGAATACTTGAGCATTTTCTAACAAGGCAAGATACTACAGGTGATTGGAATAATTTTTAAAAGCCAAATCTTTGCCAAATGGTTGCTAATAAGGAAAACTGCTTATCCTGTACAGGGTCATGGGCAAGCTATGTGAATGGTTGTTTGTGTCTATGTGTCAGAACCTGAACTTCTCTCAGTTAATAAATGCAATGAGTTTGCATCCTTCTTCAAAGATAAAATTGATAAAATACGGCAGA
>JAPFFA010000004.1:13838367-13850809 GCA_026153275.1 Sciades herzbergii | reverse complement strand
ATTGCGATTGGGGTTCAGGGTGGTTGACATTGTTCTTATATTCCAAGAAGCTAGCTTGACTTGCTTCATAAAGTTGCGGTAACGTCTGGGCAAATCAGGAACACGGGGTCCATGTGGCTTTACCCGTGCTCCGTCATGCTTGCGATAGCGCTGCGCAGGCGTTGTTCGCTGACGTTGAATTTTGCTTATACAAGAGTCTTTAGCGGGTATATAAACACAGCAGGATGGAGCTGGCCTCAGGCTGTGTGCAAGTAGGGGACCCACTTCTGTACTTGCATCCCTCAAATGTAGATGTGCCGGGAGTGGACTCAGACGAGACACTAAAACTAAAGCCAGTGGGTTGACCCAGACCGGGACTGACTTGGCAGGTATACTCCGCTGGAGGTTTAATCAAGCCATAGATGTACCTCTCATCCACCAAATGTGGTATACCAGCACAATTCCTTAGCTGACCGTTGAGCCCTTGGGTGAATAGATAGACATAACACATCCAGTAGGCCCTTCCGCTCAAAGTGCTAAGGTACCTTGATTGTGTACTTCAAACGTTGTGGATGAGGTAGCACTGACCTTTCCTAACATGGTATTGCCGCAAGGCCGCAGAGGTTTTGAATCAGTTTTCCTTCTCCTAGGTGGACTGCCGGTCCAGGCTAACGAGCTCCACCTACCCGTGGCGAATGGACGTAGAAGCGCCCAGGGAATATACCGTCCCTTACTCAGTCCCTGGTATAACTTTCTGTCTAGAACAGGTGCACCTCAAGAAGGTAGTTATCCAGGAATTGAGTGACCAGAGCTGTAAAGAATAGTCACCCTCAGCACCCAAGGCAGCCTGGTTACTAGCTTAAAATGTTAAAAGAGAACTGAAGTCATTTTTAAACTTGCTTTATTTCTTAATGTGTTATTCAGTTACGTTTTCAGTTTTAGTAACCTTATATCGTGACTTGTATTGGCAACTAATTCCAATTAAATATTATACTTATCGGCCTGTTCAGTTTTCAGCCATGTTGAATTTAGTTCGTTTGGTCCACGGCAGGTGTCACTTATCCACGTGATCTGTGGTTTCTTCAGTTGATCAGGTCGAAACTCAGTAACATTATGGGGCAATAAAATGAAGTCAGCTGACAAACTGAATGACCAGGTTGGATTTTTTTTTCTTTCCTGATGGCACAGGCATAAAATTAGAGCTCAGATTGTGAAAGAGTAGTTCAGGGAGCATGAAGAATCATTTTCACGCATGAATTGGCCACCACAGAGTCCCGCCCTCAACCCCATTGAGAATTTTTGGGATGTGCTGGAGAAGACTTTACGAAGTGGTTCAACTCTCCCATCCTCAACACAAGATCTTGGTGAAAAATTAATACAAGTCTGGACTGAAATAAATGCTGTGACCTTGCATACGTTTATCGAAACAATGAATGCATGCTGTAATCAGAGCTAAAGGCGGTCCAACCAAATATTAGAGTGCGCAACTTTTTTTTTTTTTTTTGGCAGGGCAGTGTAGAACAGACTCTAAACAGTCTCTTGATCCTAATTGAATTTATCATTATTGAAAAGGACAAAGAATCAATGCCATTTCAACCATTTAACCGTGAACTATTTGTATTCTCTTTGATCTTGAACCTCTCAGAAAAGCTGAACCTGGACCTGGACTCAGAGTTTCTATTGCTAAGTTTGGTGCAGATCCTGGGCTTCAGCAACTCCGTGTGTAACCCAGTGGTCTACGCTGCCCTCAACACCAACTTCAAGAGGGATCTGCTGGCCCTACTCATGCAGAGGAGGATACTCTGCTTCCGGAGAAGCCAGAGCCGAGTTGGCGTCTCCATCCTGGAACCGAGGAACACCACGGAAAGGATGGAGAGGAGAGTTAGGGTCCATCCATGGAGAAAAGTGGCCTGGAACACAGAAAATGGTGTGGCACCAGTGACAAATGGAGGAAGGTCCAAATCCTTCAACCCTAGGAACCTGCTTGGTGCCATTTGGCCCAATAACAACTCCAGTACTGTCATTCTGAATGTCACTGACCCCCTGCACATGGATGCTACTGACAGATCAGATCAGAAGACAGCAGGAATTCCAAGTGGATAAATCTCTACAGGAGATGGTGTGGATAAAGGTCAATGCAAAAACAGCAGTCCAACCAGTAGATGTCCAACGATCAAATCTTACTAATGCATGTTTTTAATGAGAAGAAAGAGTGAAATTCTTCAGACCTGAAGTTTGATGGTTATGCCAAAATCAAATGTACAGAAAACCTTTTATTGGGCAGAATTGTGCTTTTTTTTTTTGCTTTTTTTTAATGTAGCTTGACTGCAGTTATTTGCATTTCACTGTAACTTAAATTCACTGGACATTTCACTGTCACTGAAACCTAAGTTCATTTAGCAATGAATCAAGCTGTGATTTTAAGTCTTGGCTTGGATAAAATGTCACCAACTTGAAATCCTCATGGGAAAGGTCCTCATGTGTCCATGCTTAATTATTTTATCCACATTCACTGGATATGAGCAATCGTGTGCTCTGATTGGCTACTCTACAACTAGGATATCAGCTCATATACCATGAGTAGAGAAAAACAAAATGGCAGAACGTGTTGCTGAACCAACCTAGGACAAAATAAAAACTCTACGAGGTGTGTCAGAAAAGAAACAGGACTGGGGTCACAAAAACTTTGTCAAATCCAAACTACAAACCCCTTCAAAATAATCCCCCTTGAGTCTAACGCACTTTCTCATCCTTCTCCGCTATGCCTCCATGCACTCCTGGAAGGATTCTCCATCGTCATGGCCCTCTTGATGGCTTCCACGTCCGGAAAACGGGTCCCCTTGATGACCCCCTTGAGCTTGGGGAAAAGGAAAAAAAAAATCACATGGAGCCAGGTCGGGTGAGTAGGGAGGTTGCTCCAGGACGGCGATGTTCTTCTCAGCAAGGAATTGCCGGATGCTCAGGGTGTTGTGAGTTGGCGCGTTGTCATGGTGAAGTACCCACGAGTTGTCCTGCCACAACTCTCGCCTCTTCTCGTGCACTGAATGAAGCAAACACCGCAGGATCTCTTTGTAGACATGCTGGTTGATTGTCTGGCCCTGTGGCAAGAACTCTATGTGGACAATGCCCCTCACTCAATGTTGGCCTCAGTCCTGCTCATTGAAGGCCTTCTGCTCCTGGGGTCGTCTTCCATGTCCTCGCGTCCCTCTTTGAACCTCTTGTGCCACTCGAAAACCCGTGAGCGTGACATTTTCTCATCTCCGTACACTTGCTGCAGTAGTCCGAGTGCTTCTGGCTGGCCCAGAAACTTCAGGTTGGTTCGTTGCCCTGTGCCCATCGCTTGACAGCCTAAAATTGAGGAGCTGTTAACAAAAGCACACAGAGAGCTGAGATTGCAGTTATATACTCCACGGATATTACTTCACATGGTGACGCAACCCGCTAATCCCTACCCCACTCATAGCTCACACAGCACACTAAATCCTGTTACTTTTCTGACACACCTCATACTTGAAAACAAAGTCCCAAAAAATACAAAAAGGCAACAAAATGTGAAATAAAAGTATTTGATAGTAAGAGTATACCTTTTTTTTTTTTTTTTTAGTTTTTTAATCATTTTTCACAAATTGCTACTGTCATTTCGCCGGTTTGTTTACATTCTAAGCGGAAATGATTTTGTCAGACGTTTTGGAGAAAGTTTTTATTTATTGAATTTGCAAAAAATAAAAATGCTCCGTTTATCAAAATCCAGTGAATGTGGAGATAATAAAAGTTATTCCACTCAATCTCATCATACATGGCTTGCTATCAGCTCATATACAACTCGATTTCGTGGAATAACTGTTAATTGTTCTGTTTGGCCAAGAAAGACAGTTATAACACAAACAGCGATAAAGCCATCGTAGACTATATCCGTAATCTGAGTGATGAAACTGCTGCTTAGATTTCCTCCAATGAGATCTAAACATTTGTGCAAATTTTAGTGGAAATCCGTACACCTGGTACTTGTCTATCTTGGGAATCAAGAATTTCTTGCTGTGTAGAATATAATCGAACTTACGGGTTTATAGATTCAAATGTACTGTTCATGATCTGATATTTGGGAATCAGTGTGCATGATTCATTCATGATACATTTAGCACTTTCATGAACCTAGTTACACCAGCCTTATTATCACAAACACTGGATTCATGAAATTCATACATAGTGAGTCACATTTGACTCCTGAGTCCATATGCAAAGAGAAAGAAGACCATATTCACTGTCCCTACTCCTTTACACTCAGCAAAGGTAATCGGTGCAGAGATAAACACTTCTTTTCTGAACGCACCAATGGTACTAATTCATTTCTTTTCGGTATCAGCTTTATCCTAGTCAGGGTCATGGTGGGTCCAGAGCTTTTCCCAGGAGAACTGAGCACAAGGTGGTAACACATTATGGATAGGATGCCAGTTCATCACTGTACACTCTCAGAAAATCAAGTACAACATTATTGCACCTTTAGGGGTACAACAGCTTGTTACTAAGGTACTTATTTGTACCCTTGAGATACTGCTTGGGAAATATACCTTTTTTATCCGAAAAAGGCACACATAGTTACCGTAAGTACCTATAATGAGCCCATTAGTGTAGCTTGTACCTTGGGGGCCAGAAATGGACTCCTACTGTACCCCTATTTCTGACAGTGTACGAAACCCATAAGGACATGGATAGCAACCCACACTGGGGATCAAACCAATCAACACGCTGCCTCATAGTGCAGCGCCTTCTGCAACATCATAACGTTCAGGAATTACCGAAGAAGCATTCTCAAATAGGGCTTTATCAAGACTGTTTACTGTCCTTCAAATGTCAAAGTCAATTGTTTTGTCTGTGAAAACTGTTAATGTCTTTTGTAGCTACTATAGACACCTTGTTTTTATCTATGTATTGCTTTCAGGCAAAAAGAAGCTGTTCTTTGTGTGAAGTCACTCTACAAACTTTAAATTGTACTTGGACTGTAAGCTGCATTATGGACAGAGATGGACAACGTACCCAATTTCATTACTTAAGTCAAAGTACAGAGCCCGCTGGTCAAATGTTACTCCAATACAAGTAAAAGTTGTACAGTCAAATTTTTACCTGAAGTATTTGCTTTTAAAAATACTTAAGTATTAAAAGTACATTTTCTGTCAACACATCGTTGTATTATTGCCACAACGCTTACAAAACCTAATGCCATTACCAAAGACAGAAATGTGAATTCACAAAATGAACACATGTTGTGCCATTATGGTGGTTTAACGTTAAGCTAGCTAGTCAGTGACGCTCCACCTGGAAGCTAACAAACACTTTTCAAACTCTAAATCATATTGGGTAGCTAATGCTACTAGAAAAGAAAGATTTCTACATTGCTTATTGGCAAGATTATGCTAAAACGCATTTCTGAAAGGACTTCAGAGAAGTTAATGTTATTCATGTTAGCATAACTCCATTTTTACACGTTAACTAACAGTGTCCAAGTTAACTAGTTGTGTATAAACGTTAGCCGTGGACAAGACTATGGCAACTTGGCGAGCAAATCCATACAAAGTCATCTGACTAACCAGACTGCATAGCTACGTTTGCAACGCTATCGCTAACTCTAAAAGCACAGACAACTTCGTTGCAAGCTTTCTCTTGGAATAAAATGTTTACAGAGCTCAATATGCTTCCGCAGGTTAGACGGCGAGTTTTTGTAGGCTGTGATGTGATTCGTTTTTGGCAAACAAAGCAAACATTTAAAACGAAATGAATCTTTAATCCTTTCTGAAAACTGGAACATGGGTTCATAGGCCATGGGTGTGTGCATTCTCCAGAAGAACTGCCTCCTTCCATTCGGCCATCAACTGATCGTGTTCAAATAACGCTGCTGAGAAATCACTGAACTTGATTTTATACAGTCTGTGGACGTGACGTGACCCTAATGATTACTGATCGGTTGTCTCAGTGTCACCTATGAAAAAAACCACTCACGTTTTAGAAAAGAAAAGAAAAAAAATTCACTTTCAAAGTTGCTTCATAGTAACGAGGACCTTGACAGAAATGTAGTGGAGTGAAAAGTACAAAATGTGTCTTTTAAATGTCGTTTAGTTAAAGTCATAAGTTTCCAAACAAAAATAATACTCAAGTAAAGTACAGATATTCAAAAAGTGTACTTAAGTACAGTACTCAAGTAAACGTACTTCGTTAGTGTTCACCTCTGGTTATGGAAATATTCATTCTGCTTTTAGAATACTGTTAGACAATAACGTCTGCCACAGTAACAGCAAAACTAATCATTGAGCTACAAACCCTGAAGAAAATCTAAATTTCTAAGTAAAAAAGAAAAACCCAAAACATTTTGTTCCTTCACGTAATAAGTGCCATTAAATTTGATGCTGAACAAAATAAATCAGGCCTTGTTCTCTCAGCCAGATCGACACAGACCAGATCATCAAGAACGTACAGCAGTAGCTCATCTGGCCTGCCATCAAAACACCCACGACTACCCAAACACCAAACTGAAACGTGACGATGTGAGAGAGGACCAACCTCCACGACAAATTGTTTCCAACAGGAAAATCAACAAAAGGACTAAATTTTGTTCCCCGAGGGAAGATCAACCCAAAACATCCATCAGAACTGAACTCACATGATAAATGAGAGAAGAGATACAATTCAAGTCAGAAGAAAATGTGTTAAGCTGAGCTAATTACTAATTTGTTCGCAAAAAATTGACAACACAATGACCAAGTTTTGTCTAGAAGGTCGAGTTCTTTCAAATAAAACAATGAGAACTGAAATCCATTGAGAACTGAGGGAAGGAGGAGACATGATTTAACTGAAAATAAACAAAGTTGTTAATTAAGACAACCTTTGTGAGACATTTAAATTACAAGTGTTGCCAGGCAAAATAAACCTCACCCATATATGACTTCCTATATGTTGATAATGATAAACATCTCTATCGCTAACTGAGTTATAATGGAAAATATGCAAATTTTAGCAATGACCTTGACCCCCTTCTCCCCGACCTCCAACCACTAAGAAAACTAAGATACCTCATCATGTAGCACATCAATGGAAGCAGAATTGAAAGATGAACATTTTGGAATTGGTTTGAAGTAAATATGATTAATATGAAGGAAGATATTATGGAAAAAAAAAAAAGTTGATCTTTTTGGTGACCTTGACCAGGTGACCCTCAAAATGTTGGAGGTTCTATTTGAGACCAATGTCCATCTATCCTGAAAGTTTCATGAAGATTGATCCAGACCTTTTCCTGTTATATCGTTACCAAAAAAAACCGACCAAAAACAATACCTCACGCCCTTAGTGGACTCCGTCCCAGGTGAGGTAATACAGCTGCTAAACGGATCCTCCAGCAGATTTATTCCCAAAAACTTATTTTAAGTAAAAGTAGTCGCAGATTTCAAAAATCAGACTTTCATTTTTGGAGACCAAGTAGTGTTGGAGAAAAATGGATTTTCTTTAAAATGTCAGCTGGGCTTCCTGTGGTGGGGATGTATATGATGACGTCATGTAGTGGTTGGTCGGAGCAACTTGGCTCCTTATATTCTCGGTTTACATCGTAGTTTTGATAATTTTACTGAATTTATCAGTTTTTAAATAAGTATATAAATGCCACAATGATGCTAAAAAGGCGGCACGAGCTGGAACTAGACTGCGTTTCCACAGAGAAAATCCAAAGTGGGCTTCCTCAGCTGTGTCAGTGTCAACGACAAACTGGATCAGACATGAAACCTCATGCTGAAAAATCTGAGTTGCTCCAAGCGACCGCTACCTGACATCCATCGCATACGTCACCACCACAAAAAGCCCATCTGGGATTTTAAAGAAAATTTATTTTTCTCAAACACTATTTGGTCTCCGAAAATGAAAGTTTGATTTTTGAAATCTGCAACTACTTCAAATAAGTTTGAGAATAAATCCACTGGACGATCCGTTTAAAGGATTGAGAAAGCTCAGTATGTCTTGATTTATCACGACACTACACTTCATTGTTTAGTAAGAAATGTTTATTTCAAAATTAAATCATTTCTACAACTGCATTTGCAACAGCAAATACTTTACAACTGTTAACAAGGAAACAATTGTCTAAGTGGGGCAATACACTTGCTTCTACAATACAAGAGAGCGTGAAACATGGGTGAGCAAATGTAGGAAGAAAAAAAACCAGATGTGTTAAAAGAAAAAGCTGAACTATAAGTAAATAATGTAGAGCATCATGAAAAATTTGAGCTTATCTTTTGAATGAGTTGTTCTTGTATTAAAAAAAAAAAACCCACACACACACACACACAACTTGCTACAAGTGCATGAAGAGAGAAGAAAAGATGGGGGGGAAAACCAGGTCCCTTGAAATTAACGCATGTATTGTCTGGTCCAAAAGTCTGAATGAAACTATTAACAGGAAGGTTCATCCAACTGACAGCACTTTTCCCAAGAAAACAATTAAAAATCGTTTTTAAAAATCGGATGAAACATTTGAGGTCCTCAATGCGTTCCACTTTTAGTCAGTAAATCAGAACACCGATTTTGGACGAATAAATCAGGACGTCTTTTGCGAAGGATCTCATTCGCTCATAGCAGTGCCAGACAACAAAACTCAGACATTTGGACCAGACAGACAGTATGAATCCATATTACAATAATATTTCAACTTTTGAAAAGAAAAAAAAAACAAAACAAAACAAAACAAAACAACACTAGGTGGCAGTGCCTGCACTGATACATGAACTGAATGAACACTGAACGCAGAGCCTTTTTTTTTTTTTTTTTTTATTTCGTTTCAAGAATAACACTCTTTGAACTGGAATTTATACAGCTATAACACGACATGCATAGCTGAGTCAAAGGTCTGAGTGATCCATTATATATAATAAACGGCAACAGTCTCTATGAAGCCGTCATCAATAAATAATTAACTTGGAAGCTGGAACAGCATCATTATAGTTTATATATTTATAAAAAAATCTTACTAAAATGGTATCAAAAATTACATTAGGCACAGTATAACAGCTTCATACTGAGTGTTACTTCAATTATGAACTCATTCTACGGTCAGTTTGTAGGATGTCACTACTTCATTCTTCTCGCTCTTGGCTTGTATAGAAATGTAGAATACATTTGCAATGTTAAAATGGGTTGTTCTGTGACTATATACAGCTCAGGGCAAAAATAAATGAAGTTCAAATCTCAATGAGGTGGAAAAGACCTTCATCTTTCCATGAGAACTTTAAAAAAAAAAAAAAAAGCCTCACACGTACCAACACATCCATGTTTACTATATGCAATAGGTTGAGAATATAAAAATAATAATAATAAAATCATCATCATCATCATCATCATCATCATAAAGAAAAAAGTTCTCTTGTTTTTGCCGTGTGTTGAACCGGAGTAATGCGGCACCCATTACGAAATGTAGTTGTAGTGCCTTACACCGCAAGGCAAACGGAGGGGAGGGGAGGGGAAAACCAAACAAACCCACACACATCACACTTGGATACGGTTAACAGGTATAAATAATTACACATAGCTCTACTATGACAATAAATACATCCATTTCTACATAAATAAGGAAACTGAAGAGAGGTGTTTGTGTATCTGACAGAAGAAAGTCACTTTTCATAACGACACTGAGCTGCTGCTGAAGGAAGCGAAACGTGTCCTTCGACAGGCGACGTTTCCTTAGCAAAACAGGGGTGCGTTTCCCAAAAGCCTCTCAACGCTCACTCGGAGCATCTTGACTAGGAGAGAGAGCGTTCACTGTGCTGCTCGCTCGACCGTTTAACGATGATCTTTGTGCCGCGATGCTTCTGGGAAACTCAGGCTGGTACGTTTACGCTAAACCGTGACTGTAAATCAATCTTAAGTGTCTACCTTCTGTTTCAGAAAAGGTTTTTCTTTCGAAAGAAAACAGTTATTTTTGCGTGCGCGAGTCTATATTAGAAAGCTTTATAGCCTTGACTTATGTCGTGGCACAAATCGACGTGCCCCTTCCTCCGCTCCACCGTAGTGGACATCGACGAATGATAGAAAACTGTGACAGAAGATCTTAGTAGCATGTAGTGTAGTCTAGGGGTTCAACTGGCTGGAGTTTCACCTAGAAATGTGCTCAAAAACCAAATGAGTCAAAACCGAACATTTGTCCGCTATAATTACAGCTACTTTTTGACATCACCACTGAAAAGAAAAAAATAAAATTAATTGCAGGCTTCAGACCAACCTGTAGGTTTATTAAAAAAAAAAACGCCTGAGGCCAGTGCACAATTTGAGACGAAGCCACGCTGTTACCAAGCGCAAATCTTCACCGAGTCCAGTGTTGGCTTCAGTAAAGCCAAAAAAAAAAAGTTCCTACAGACAGAGCTTTAGGAAACGAACGAGCGCTAACTCCTCCTTCTGGGTGTCTCAAACATGACACTTTTCCTCGCACCAGGCTGCTCTCAAGGAGTGTTTCAACGATCATCTTAACATTGATTTATACTCACAGCCCAGTGTTGGGTTCGTAAAAGCAGAAATCGTTGCTACGACGTTTACGTTAGTCATGTTTAGCTGCACATCAGTACACGTGTGGACGAAAGAGCTTCTCACTGATTCTTTGTGCAACTGTATCTCCTGCAATAGAGAGTTCTACAATAGTTTACATGCATTTTCTTTATTTTTTGGAGACTTGAGAGGTAATGGGAGGCATGATCATTTGTTCTGCTACAGCAGCCAAAAGAAGAAGAAGGAAAAAAAAAATAAAAAATAGCCTAAACCCCTAGCTCCTCCTCCACATGACTATCGAATGCCAAGTTGCTTGTTAAATTTCACAAGTCTGTTTAAACGAGTTTTGTTCATATTAACCAGCTCGTCGTAAACAACATTTGCACCTTTAGTCCATTATAGGCTGTGAAAAGTTAAGGCATGATACTTTCCACTTTACAAGTTCATTACAAGGTGTTTTGTTTGCTTGCTTTTTTTTGTTTTTTAAAATCACTCGTATTTGTAGTAGCCGCGATCGACTGCGCGGGAGGCGATCTGCTCGGCGGAGTAGCGCTGGTCGAGATCGAGCAGCGCCTGCAGCAGGTGGTTGATGTTGGCACGGAGTCCCTCACGCTGCATCCACACACGCAACAGTTCGTACACTTTGTCGCTAGCGTTCTGTGACTCTGCGAGCTTGATGGCGTTATCGCTTACGCCAATGCTGCGAAAGAACTTGTTGTGCACACGCACATCCAGAACGTCAAACAGGTCAAAGCTCTTGCTTAGAGACGCCTCCTCACCTGTGGAGAGCGAAAGAGGAAGCGTTACGAATTCACGTTAGATGCTCTACAAAAGAAAATACTTTAATTAGCTTACACCACCAAACATTTAAAATGCATGGAAGAAGCAGTTAGTGAAATCAGCCTAATTTGTAATCAACACTCTCGCTCAAGAAATAGTTATTCCTAATTGTTGATCTTTGTTATTATACATTCAGGACACTTTTTCGATGGAATATAAAAAAAAAAAAAAAAAGCCACTTATTCTGTCCACATTCACTGGATATGAGCAATCGTGCGCTCCGATTGGCTACTCTACTACTAGGCTATCAGCTCATATACCGCGAGCAGAGAAAAACAAAATGGCGACGTGTTTTTCTGAACTAACCAAGGATGAAATAAAAACTCTACTTAATAAAAAAAAAAAAAAAGGAATGAAAATATTTGATGGTAAGAACGTTCCCCCCCCCCAATAATTATTATTGCATTTTTCACGTATTGCGCCTGTCATTTCGCCAGTTTGTTTACATTCTAAGCAGAAACGATTTTGTCGGACGTTTTGTATAAAGTTTTTATTTATCCAATTCGCAAAAAATAAAAATGCTCCGTTTCTCAAAATCCAGTGAATGTGGATAGAATAAAACAGTTATTCCACTCAATCTCGCCGTACATGACTTATAGCTTACTTGGTGCTACGCGCCTCATCAGCTATCAGCTCGTGTACGACTTGATTTCGTGGAATAACTTAAGTATTCTAGCAGGTTCCATTCATTTGGTTTGATAGCATGCAATATTGTTAGCATATCGCTTATCCTACGTGTATTACGTGACACTACCCAATGGAGAATGAGCGTTGAATATGGTTTACGATATTGCATTGTCATCAAGACATGTCACACGTCAGAGACGTAAAACTTCTGCGCTAGCAAGCGACACTGACAGTTTCTAAACAAAACATGGCCGCCAGGTTTGCTTCGTTAAATACGGAAGACTTTTGAAAGAGAAAGATGTGTTGAACACCCGAAAGGAATGCGTATGTATAATAATAATAATAGCCGGCTTTTTTCGTGTTATATCAGAAATATTCCATTAAGCAAATATGATATTGAGCTCATCCTCGACTCGTTTAGTATCATGCTAGCTGAATGGAATATATCTGATATACCACTCAACGCCAGCCAATATTATTTAAATAT
>JAPFFA010000004.1:13809962-13823924 GCA_026153275.1 Sciades herzbergii | reverse complement strand
CCTAACCTGCATGTCTTTGGACTGTGGGGGAAACCGGAGCACCCGGAGGAAACCCACGCGGACACGGGGAGAACATGAAAACTCCGCACAGAAAGGCCCTCGTCGGCCACGGGGCTCGAACCCGGGCCTTCTTGTTGTGAGGCGACAGCGCTAACCACTACACCACTGTGCCGCTCACGGATGAAATGTCAAGCAAAATCGTATAAAACATTGGGAGGAAAAAAAAAAAAACCCCAGAGGTATATATGGTAGCATTGACACTAAGCACTCTGCCTCTGACAGTTCCTCAAACTCAGCTACATCATTTGATTTCATAATCAACTAGGGATGAAATCCTGCTTGAACATTTATTGTTTTTGCCTGCACAGGTCAGCAATATTTTCTAAAATTTAGTTGGTTATATTTCTCAAAATATGGGTGGCACGGTGGTGTAGTGATCAGCACTGTCGCCTCACAGCAAGAAGGTTCTGGGTTTGAGCTCAGTGGCTGATAGGAGCCTTTCTATGTGGAGTTTGCATGTTCTACCCGTTTCCTTCACAGTCCAAAGCCATGCAGTTAGGTTAACTGGCTACTCTAAATTGCCTGCAAGTGTGAATGGTTGTTTCCCAAGCCTGGAAATGAGAGAGTTGCAGCAGGAAGGGCATCTAGCGTATGCTTCAATCCTTGACTTGCAAGTGACGTCAAAGCAAAATAGAAACCTGGATGTCAGCCATGTTGGTGGAGATACAAATGCGGGAGATACATATCTTTGTGCTGTATATGGTTGTGGTCATAACAGTACTTGTCACCGTGGCACATTCTGATTTTTTAGAATTCCAACCATGATTCGGAAAGAGGTCGAGGAAACTCGGAGGCTTAGTATGGAGAGGAGACGAGCACGGCTGAACAACATCGGCAGGGCTGATCTAATCTAACCGAGGCTAAAACCAAAACAACTCATGTTTGCAGTAATCATTTTTTTCTCAAGAATATCATGGAAGAATTTTATTTCGTGTTGCTAGAATTTTGCTATAAAATGAGCGTTCTCTTGTGGTTCACTTGGTCGTTGTTATTTTACCACGCGTATTAGCATTTTGCTTCTCGGAGCGCCAGCAAAATTGTACGATAGAAACAATCCAGACTGGGCACCCACTCAGAAAATGGGCTGTGTTTCGTCCAAGATCAGACTTGATTCTTCATCTGCCAAACCAGATAGAATATCTGCAATATCTGGGAACTCGATGGTCGGTAGAAGCGTCTTATCTTCAGAAAAGTCTGACTTTTTAAAATACGAGTCAAAACTACATGCATCCATCTTCTCTTTGTATCGAATCTTCGATCGACCGTTCAAATCGTGGTAATACTGAGAAAATTCAGTGGTGTTTACAGACACGCTTTCAGCAGCTGCCATCCGAGTTGCTTAGTATATCCACCATCATGGCGGACGCACATGACGTAGCACATTTTGATCACGTGGTTGCGAGTCCTCTATAAATGACATGTGGCTCAATAGGGTCCATATAGACCCTGACCTAACCAGGCAGTTACTAAGGATGAATGAATGCTGGAAATGCCTTGTGCAGCACTGCACATTCATTCTCTTTCTTTATCCTGTCAGCTATATATCTGACCACTTGCATGCACCTACAAGAGGAAAAAAAAAAAAACACTCCTGTGCACGTTTGTGAAGGTTCTCAGTCATCCAGGTCAACGTAAAGCATAGGTGCTAAAGAAGGCAACTGGACTTGCTTCTTCGGATGAGCGGTGAAACGTCTTCAATCAAGTCCAGTTGCCTTCTTTAGCGCCTATGGTTCCTATTTGTGTGACTTTTTTTTGTTGGATCCCAGTCCTCCTGTCCCAATCCCATGCCCTGTAAACCTTCCTGATTCCCATGGATAGCGTGCCTCCTGTCTATATCTGTTTAGAACACATAACCTCCTCATTCCAAGTAATATATTCACGTTCAGTTACATCCTCGGAATTGCATGAGGTTTTGCAGAAACAGTAGGGTTTATTAACATTATGTACTCTGCACATGCGTGTGTGATAAGTGGCAGTTTTCTTGTGTGCCGCTTTGTGCACCGAATTAGAACTTGTTCGACACATGCTTTGAGAAAAGAAACCCCAAAAGATTAAAAGAGAGAGAGAGAGAGAGAGAGAGAGAGAGAGAGAGATGCAAACCCATGTAGGGAAGCTAATGAGCAGGGGCTTTGCTGTACCCAGATGAAATATAATCTAAAGGCACGCGTGCTGTTACTATGGTTACACACACACACACAGACATATGGTACAGAGACCTGGAAACTGTAACAGACACATTGCTGAGGTTTTTATGTGGGTTCACGGGCTCTTTATACTGTGAATAAGGTACCGTCCCGATAATAGTATAGCATGTGCACTCACTGGACACTTTAATAGGAACACCTGTGCTTCTTCTCATTCGTGAAAAACGATCCAGATCAGCAAAATCAGTTGGCATTTGTTCAACACATAAAACGATGCCGGTACCAGCCAAGCGCTTCAGCAGACTAATGTGTACATTTAACATCATAATGGGGGAGGAAGTGCGATCTCGGTGGCTTTGTCTGTGGCATGGTTCGAGTGTTGAAACTGCAGAAGTCTTGGGATTTTCACACGCGCACACAGGTCAGTCTATCAAGCGGACACTCTAGAGGGGCGCAAAAAACATCCAGTGAGCAGTAGTTCTGTGGCTGGGAATTCCTTGTTGATGAGAGAGCATGATCAGAGGAGAATGGGCAGACTGGTCCAAACTCAGAGTGGCTCAATAACTCAAATCACTCTTTACAACTGTGGTGAACGGAAGAGCGTCTCTCCTGTCAGCCATCGCTGACTGCACACACTCAGCTTTGTATGGTTATCACGTGTGTACGGATCATACGTTGTACGTCAAATTTTCCACGGATCCGTCACGTTAAGTATATTTCTGGTCTCAGAATAAATACTTTCCTCAGACATGAAGAAGACTCAATTTGTTGACACTGATCTAATTAACACGAACGCAGAAAGATAAATGATCGGCACCCACTTTCAGCCCGTCCCTAGAATCAACTGCAGTAAAAGAACATTTAATTCACGGTGAAAGAAGAGCATGTGGGACTGTGTGTGAGAAGTGGAATGGAAAAGAGAATGTGTCAAGCTTTGTGAGGAAAAAAAAAAAAAAAAACAAAAGGGACAGAATAGTGCATTCATATCTTAATAGGTGAGTGTTTGATGTCTAGGAAAAAAAAAAAATAGCTGGTTCATGAACCATGTGTGTGTGTGCATGAGTGCGTGTGTGTGTCCGCTCTATTGCGAGCGCTTTTTGCCCACTTCCCCTCAGGCGCTCCTCTTTATTCCCCATCTTTTCAGCTCGGACACAAAGAGACGGCCTCTTTCAACAAAGTGCCGCTTCGAATGACCCACATTTCTTCCTTCTTCTGCTCCCCCCCCCTTCTTTTGATTCTTCTTTTGACGGTCACTGAACACCTCAGAGGAAACACTACACCGCCGATGGCCTACATTTCCCATTATCCTCTGGCACAAAGACAGGGGCAGCGTGATATGCTAAGAAACACCCAGAGTATGGGGGGGGAAAAAAAAAAGTGTTTAAAAAAAGGCAGACTGTTGGAAATGATTAAATGCCCTTAAATGAAAATAGCGAAACTTAATTTACTGGTAAGATGTTGTAATCAAGTAAACAGATGCTGCCATCTTGTAAAGGAAATGTAGTGGTTAGTATTTGAAAGGTTGGTTAAAAAACGAAACCAGATGTATAACAAGATCAACTGTGAGCTACTGCTCACTTACGTATCCTCCCCTGCTCTCGCTTATATCAGAATGCAAGCAATTGAAGGAATAGGACACTTATTATGAATGTTGACTTCAACAAATAATTAGCCCTGAAACAAGTAAGTAAAGAGCAGTGTCTCTGCCCAGGGATTTCAAATAGCATCCTGGTAAACTGTCATTTTGAAATAGCATTTTGCTTCTTGAAACTGTCAAAATCCACCCTGTATATATGTTTCGTAAATACATTCGGTGGGTAAACAGGAAGTCGATATGTGACAGACCTGAAACGGTATAGAACCCCAAGCTGAAGCTCGGTACCAAATATCAAGCAGCTGTGATTTGTAGCTGCTGAGAAAAGTGTTACGAAAAATTTGTAAATCCAACCTACATGTTTCATAAATACATTCGGCCGGTAAACAGGAAGTTGATGTGCGACAGACCTGAAAACGGTATATACGGTATAGAACTCCAAGCTGAAATTTGGTACCAAGTACTAAGTGGGTATGATTTGTGGCTGCTGAGAAAAAGGGCGTTTCAGACGGACGGAGATACGGACAGACAGAGGTAAACCAGTATACCCCCCTCCTTCAGAGCTGGGGTATAATAATAATAATAATGCACTCTATACGTAGATGATAAAAAGACACCACTTACATAACTTTTTTTTTTTTTTTACTCTGCACAAAGCCAAACATGTTTTAGGTGAATTTTTAAAAATCTCATTAGTGGAAATGTAACCTTGAATCTTGATTTAATAATAAACTTGCCTTCAGGCAACTTGTGCCTTAAACCTTCCTTCAGCCCGTGACCAAGAAACCAACCAACCAACCAACCAACCAACCAACCAACCAACCAACCGTCAGCCAGCTTTCAGGACGAACCCATTCTTAAAA
This sequence comes from Sciades herzbergii, assembly GCA_026153275.1. Lineage (NCBI taxonomy): Eukaryota > Metazoa > Chordata > Actinopteri > Siluriformes > Ariidae > Sciades > Sciades herzbergii. The sequence continues at coordinate 13,819,263 of JAPFFA010000004.1, read as the reverse complement.
CCCACCAAGTCTATTAAAACACGCTTTCCTTTAAAACCAGCTGAATCGTCAACATTTGAAGTGTGAAGTAAACATGCAATAACATTACTTCAGAGTGTAATCACTACTGTGTACATGCACATCTGTTATAACAATGATTACAGCTGTGTTTTAAAGTAACGTTTCTTTTCCAAGCAAGGACGGCTCGTTTGTTTGGCAAATATGTTTGTTGTTCCTTGCATCTTTTCCTTGGTTCCTTAAGGAGGAAGCTTCAGGGGATTGGGAGGGGTTTAGCTAAGAAGTGATGAAGGGAAGTGAAGAAAACGGAAACGTGTCGGCATCATTAAATAAATGACAAGTGCTCGGTTTTTACCTACGGTTATTTAATGGGAGCTGTACTGTAGGTTAGTTAAACTTATGATTACAGCAAATCATATAAGTGGATGTAATCACACTGCTGCTCATCTAATCAAGAGGGTGTTCGTGGCCTGCTTTGGTTTGCGGGAGTGGAAAATAAACGTGAAGAATAACCTGCATCTAAAGACAAGCTACATTTCATGCATGGTTAATGGCGCAGACGTACTTTAGCTCGCTTGCATTAATTAAAAAAAAAAAAAAAAAAAATCAATCTGCTGTTTAATCATCTTCAGCACAATGGTGTAGTGGTTAGCACTGTCTCCTCACAGCAAGAAGGTTCTAGGTTTGAGCTCAGCGGCCGACGGGGGCCTTTCTGTGTGGAGTTTGCATGTTCTCCCCGTGTCTGCATGGGTTTCCTCCGGGTGCTCCGGTTTCCCCCACAGTCCAAAGGTATGTGGGTTAGGTTAATATGGGGTGGCCTTGGGCTGAGGTGCCCTTGAGCGAGGCACCTAACCTCAGCTGCCCACTGCTCTGGGTATGTGCGAGTGTGTGCTCACTGCTCACATGCATGTTCACTGCTTCAGATGGGATAAACGCAGAGAAGAATTTCACAAGTGTACGTATGATGAATAAAAGAAATTGCTGTTCTTCTTCTGGCTGCTCCTGTTAGGGGTCACCACAGCAGATCATCCTTCCCAATTTTATGATCTGCATATTCGATTTGGCACAGGTTTTTACGCCGGACGCCATTCCTGACAACCCTCCCCAATCTATCCGGGCTTGGGACCCAAGTACGCACTGGCCTGTGCAACCCCAGTGGTTGGGTATTTTACCTAATCTGCATGTCTTTGGACTGTGAGGGAAACCGGAGCACCCGGACGAAACCCACACAGACATGGGAGAACATGCAAACTCCACAGAGAAAGGCCCCTGTTGGTTGTGAGGTTCAAACCTGGAAGCTTCTTGCTGTGAGGTCAAGGACAGTGCTGCCTTTTAACATAGTTTAAAAATGTATAATCTAATACACAACCAGTGGCATGGTGGTGTAGTAATTAGCACCGTCACCTCACAGGAAGGTGGTTTCCTCTGGTTTCCCCCACAGTCCAAAGACATGCAGGTTAGACTAATTGGTGGCTCTAAATTGACCGTAGGTGTGAATGCGAGCGTGAATGGTTGTTTGTCTCTATGCGTCAGCCCTGCGACGATCTGGTGACTTGTCCAGGGTGTACCCCGCCTCTCATCCATAGTCAGCTGGGATAGGCTCCATCTCACCTGAGACCCTACACAGGATAAGCGGCTACAAACAATGGATGGATAAATGGATGGATACAGAACCCCAAGACACAAACCTACCTCACACTACAGGAAAGGAAATGGCAAAACACGCACACAGGTCGAGAACGTTTTATTGGTTGACTCTTAGCTCTTCAGGAACCTCTGACCAACATCAATACTCCGAGTGTTAAGAAGCTTGCCGGAAAAGACAAAAATGGCGCTCCAGTGACACGTTCGGAACTCTGCCAGCTCTTGAATGTCTCTGTATTAATGGTTCGAGAAGAAAAGACGACATTGAGGTGGTCAAGGAGTGAATACCAGGGAGTGGAAAGGAAAAGAAAGATAATAGAAAATGCATGTGTAAGATATTAAAACATTAACTTTGCGTCTGTGTGTGTGTCTGCTCCAGAGGAACTCTCTGGAAAGCGGCCATGCCTTGTTGTTCTAAGGGAGTTTCCTGGCTTAAGCTGCACTGTCGAGACACACTCTACCCGCTCGCGTCAGAGTTTCCAACGAGACACACACACACACACACTTTCTCGCTTATACACATTCCCTCTTTTTTTTTGTGCGCTCTTTTCCTCCATTTTTTTTTTTTGGTCCATCACAGATATTGACAATTGCGGCATTAACAAAGTTCAAGGCGGCGGGGTGTGAAAATGTGAGAGGGGTCATGAGAGAGAAGGGAATGAGTGAAGGAGGAACAGAAAGAAGAAGAATGAGAAGGAGGAAATAAAGGAATGCAGTGAGAAGAGAAGAAAAGAGAAGACAGAGCACAGATTCCTCCCTCTTCGGCAGCACACTGAGGCTATTCAGCTGAAAGGAACTGTAAAAGGCCTCCTAATGAGAGCGACACACACACACACACACACACACACACACACACACAGCTCAGAGCGTTTCTCCAGACGCTAAATGCTTCACATGCAATGGAGCAAATGTCTAGTATCCGAAGGAATTAGCCGCACCTGTTGTGCTCCCTCCTCCACTGCACATGCGCCCTTCTCTGAGTCATCTGGGTCAAAGGTTGTTCCTGTTTATGTCTCAATGACCTCGCTCACGGCAAAAACGCATCTTGGAAGAACTAAACCGTTGCGCTTTATTTGCCCCACCTTAACTTTCGGACAATACGCCCGAATTCATTTAACTTGCATCACTGCACAGTTCTACAAGCTGACACCATGACAAAGTGCACACTTTTTCCTCATTCCTCGATAAAAGTCAGGAGATAGTGAGGCGATTACCTCACTTCCTGTGCAGAGCCCGCACATTCCAGCCTGGATGAATCACTGGATTCCATATACAAGGATTGGCTGGCTGGCTCGCCCAGTCTTACTGTACCAACCCTAACGCCCGACACACACACACAGCTAAGGGAGGGGGGAAAATTCAGCTTTGCACATAAGCGACATTTCTACATGGGTGTGCAAATCAGACAGAAAGAACTAAAAATTATAAAATATACCCCGACTGGCCACTTTTTTTTTTTTAGGAACAGGATCACAAAAATCCCCAAATCAACTGTTTCTGAAACACTCAAGCCCGTCCGGCACCAACGCCACCACGGTCAAAGTCTCCGAGATGACAATTTCCCCCTCGTTCTGATATCTGAGGTGAAGCGCTTGAGGAGTGTTCGCATGATTTTATGCGCCGTGCCGCTGCCACGTGATTGCAATTATCCAATCAGCCAGGAACAGTGCAAGTGCCTGCTGAGCATACATCCTACTTGCAGTTCTAGCTGAGATACTTCGACACTTGCTTAAGCAAATTCCGTGACGTCAAAGATGCCACGCAGGCATCAGCAAGAGAAATGTTCATAGAAGGTGTTTAAAAAAAAAAAAAAAAAACCCACACAAGCCTAGTTCAAGCTTCAGCTAAGCTTTTTTGCTTTCCACTGAATCTGTGATGCCGATCTGCATGCAATTTAGAATCTACACGAGATCTATGCTACAGATATTTAAAAATCGGTCTGGCTGCTAGGTTTTGCTTAAAACACATCCAGGAACTGTTCCTGATGGATGAAGCTGTTCATTCTGACACTTTCAAACTGATTCAAGTGAAAAGAGGAATGAATCGGTGCGATATTTGTGATGGGATGCCAGCGGAATTTTAACTGCTGCTTTCTCCAGTACTGGCAGAGCAAGCTTCAGTTGGAACACCCTCTATTCAGTAGTAGACACAGGATACGTTTAACAACTAGGTCCTCCCTCAGGGCAAGTAAAAGCGCCGTAGTGCTGCCTGGTCCTATATTTTGGTTGCCTGGAAACTGAATAACACATTGTAAGCTAAAACAAGCAAGTATACGATAATATCCACAAACAACTCTTTACTCTTTAAAATAGCACTGTCAACAACTCAAAAGCTGGAAGTTTTCAACATCTGTGCGCTCACGTTACAAGAAGAAGAAGTAGCCTTTATTTGTCACATGTACACTCAAGCACAGTGAAATTCGTCCTCTGGATTTAACCCGTCTGAAGCAGTGAACACACGCATGCACACAAGTGAGCAGTTGAGGGTTAGGTGCTTTGCTCAAGGGCATTTCAGCCCAAGGCTGCCCCATGTTAACCTAACCGCATATCTTTGGGAAACCGGAGTACCCGAAGGAAACCCAAGCAGACACGGGAAGAACGTGCAAACTCCACACAGAAAGGCCCCCGTCGGCCACCGGGCTTGAACCCAAAACCTTCTTGCTGTGAGGCAACAGTGCTAACCACTACACCACCGTGCCAGGGGCTACAAGGTGGGAAAATGCACATAGTGGACATCGCTATGTTTGCCTCTTGGTAGCAAATTATCCAACCAGTTAACTGAGAGCGATGTAAAGTGTCAATATGATAGATTTAACAACAGGGTTCTCCAGAAAATCTGAAGTAGGTGGCTAAAAAAAGGTAGTAGGTTGATCTGGAATTTGTGGCAGCAAAGCCGCTGTGGCGCGCTAATGCTGAGGAGGTCTGGGGGCATGCACCCCCCCGGAAAGTTTTGAAATTAACATGCCTTCTGGTGGCTTCGGGTGCATTCTCACCCATGTCCCTGTAAATTACTTGCAAAATATGTATGAAATGTCCCTTCAGATGTATGTGTGTGTTTGGCTTTATCAGTTACCCTCTGTAGTACGCTGCCTGGCTCTGTAACATAACTACGTACACTACGGTGTGGTCACATGGTCCAGCTCAGCCAATCAGAGCGCAAGAATCGATCAACAAATATGATGTCGCTTCCGGAATCGAAGACAATTTCATGGTGGAATAATTGGATTTACAGTAAAATTATGGGCAGCAGAGACAATATAGTTAAAAAATATAATAATAAAACATTGAAAGGCAAGTTATTATTTTTTTTTCCTCCTGGAATTGAATAGCCGGCGCAGACCGTCTGTATAGGTGGAGAAACCCACCGCTTGCCGGTGCTTGGGGACATCTCTGAACAAGATAAGACAACTGTATTACAGGGTAAAGAAGTGCTACGTTGTTTGCTGTTGACGTTCTGAGCAGCCATGTGGATTTGACGTCACATACTGAATAACGAGTCAAAACGGTGCTTCCGTCTCTTTCTTCATTGGAGGTCGGAAATCCCAAGCCATGACTTTTTGTCAAAAGACTACAAATTTGCTACAGTTAATGTGAGCTTTCAGACTGAACAGTGTTTGAAGGGTGTCGGAGTATTTCATAAAGTGAGCTTTAGTGAATTAACAGAAAAGCAAAAGAGGAGGTCTTAAGAAAAAGAAGCTTGTTCTTCTGACCAGCTTCACCAGTCGAAGAGAGAGAAACTCCCTCCCACAGGGTTACAGGTTCAAAAGGTACAAAGAGGTCATAAGACTGGAATCTGTTTTGACGGACAGTTGTAATTGTGTTTGTAGCCTGCCACTCAGTGTAATTTATTTCGCGAAAGTAAAGTAATGCCTCAAGGCAGCCTTGTATAACTTGCTAACTAATGAGGCAGGATGTTAAAAATTCATCGAAACGTTTGTTAGGAACACGAGCAACACAGTCATTTATTACGACAGGTTTTGTTGGCATTTCTACACGACCAGCTCGTCCAGAAATCCTTTAACTTGGACAACTTCTGCCAGTAGCAGCGGGGAGGAGAAGCGCAAAAAAAAAAATCAAAATTAAAAAACCCACCCCAACCCCTAGTCAGATGCTAAGCCGCCACTCTTAGCACCGTCCTTTATAGTTTTATCACTTTCTTCCCCAAGAACCCACACTGAAGGTTTTTCTAAATGTGGTTAAATTTTTCACTATTCTTTATTACATGTCCGTTTTTTTTTTTTTTTAAAGATGAATGTTCCCATGCTGTGTGTGTGTGTGGTGTGTCAAGAGGAAAGTTTTTCAAGGCCAAGCGAACACAGTTCAGCCAGCAGACACGACCAGGGGCAAATAAGATAAGGCAGGACATGATTAAAACGAATGCAAAGACACACACATCCTGTTTACCCATGCAGCTCTAGAGCCTTGTGTATGGATCGAGGACTGGCTCCTGTCTTTTTGTATCTAATTTGTTGGTCTGTGAAAACCAAAAACCTATGTTTAGTAGAAATCAAAATGACACACAGCTGTACTGCAAGAGGGAGCGTGCTCACACGCGCGCAAACACATGCACACAGCACGTTCGCCCAGACTGCGGTGTAACCCGGGCTGTAATCGCTGGTCAGGCTGCAGACCAGCGTGGTAACTTTAACCTCCATGATGTGGGGGGAAAAAAAAGCCACAAACGCTTGAAACGAGCACTCAGACACATCATTCTGAACCACAACACAGCAACACAACAGATTACCGTATCATTGAGCACATCATTATGCACACACACAGCCCCAAAACACAACACCGCGGAATACGGGATAACCAGGCCATTGGTTATGTACTGTAGTACAGCACCCTGTAGAAGCTCCTCCTTGAACATTTCCAGTTTTGTATCGTGCTCCAACACGGAACTCAAATGGACTTGGAGTTTCGAAATCATTTGATTCGTACAAAAATGTCGAACATTTAAAAAAAAAAAAAGTGATAAATCATAGTCATCGTGACACTACGAATTCAAGAAAAAAAAGGTCCAGGGAGGTGAATAATTGTCATGTATGACGAGATTGAGTGGAATAACTGTTTTATTCTATCCACATTCACAGGATTTTGAGAAAGAGAGCATTTATGTGTTTCTGTTTTGCAAATTTGATCAATAAAAACTTGATACAAAATCTCACTCAGCACTCAGACACAATCATTTCCGCTTAGGCGGACTTCTTAAAAACCCATCGATGGCTGCCTGAATTGACTTTAGTGTTTTTTTTTAAATAGAAAGTGCCGTCTTGCTGTTGTGCCGAGGTACAGAATAGCTTTAGGACATTTAATTCTTCCTTGAACAGTTCAGTTCTGTAATTTTCAAACTCCTTTGAGCTTTTGAACCAGTCTTTAAAAAAAAAAAAGTTCTTACCATCAAATACATTCATTCCATATTTTGTTGCTTTTTTTTTTGTATTTTTGAGGTTTTATTTTCGAATAGAGTTTTTATTTCATCCTCAGCTCTTTCAGCAACATGCTCCGCCATTTTGTTTTTCCCTACTCATGGTATCCTTGACTTGCAAGTGACGTCAAAGCAAAATAGACGCCTGGATGTCGGCCATGTTGGTGCATATACAAATGCGGGGTCAAGCGACATTCCGTACAAAGCACAGTCACGCATGCGGAACTCTTTTTCCGCTACTTTAATGGCTCTTTTAGCTATGCCATATCTTTGTGTTGTATATGGCTGTGGTCACAACAGTACTTGTGACCGTGGCACGTTCTGATTTTTTAGAATTTCATCCATGATTCGGAAAGAGGGCGAGGAAACGCAGAGGCTTAGTACGGAGAGGAGACGAGTACGGTTGAACAACATCGGCAGGGCTGATCTAACAGAGGCTAAAACCAAAACGGCTCGTGTTTGCAGTAATCATTTTACCTCAGGTGAGATTCAAAAGCTTTCTCGAGAATATCATGGAAGAACTTTATTTCGTGTTGCTAGAATCTTGCTACAAAAGGAGCGCTCTCTTGTTGTAGTTCACTCGGCCGTTGTTAAAATTATAAACACGCGTATTAGCATTTCGTTTCTAGGAGCATCAACAAAATTACGGTATATGATAGAAACAATCCAGACTGGGCACCCACTCAGAAAACAGGCTACGTTTCGTCCAAGGTCGGACTTGAAAGTTTGGCAGCCAAACCAGATAGAACGTGATATCTGGGTACTCGATGGTTGGTCGAAACATCTTATCTTCAGAAAAAGTCTGACTTTTAAAAATATGGATCAAAACCACACACATCAATCTTCTGTTTGTATCGAATCTTCACTCGACTGTTCAAATCGTGGTAATATTGAGAAAATTCAGCGTTGTTTACAGACACGCTTTCAGCGGCTGCCATCCGAGTTGCTTTGTATATCCACCGGACGCTCATGACGTAGCACATTTTGATCATGTACTTGTGAGTCATCTATATGAGCTGATAGCCTAGTAGTAGAGTAGCCAATCAGAGCGTGCAATTGCTCACAGCCAGTGAATGTGGATAGAATAACTTCAAATATGCCTGCTCCATTTGGGAAGAAGCTGCCTTCTAGAATGTTCCTTATTTCCGATAAAATTGGAAGCAGTATGGCATTTCATCTCAGCAAAAGGCAATACTACAATCCTGCTCTTTTGAGAAACTGCACTGAGGTTTAAAAGCAAAACATTAAGACGCAGAATGACCACAAAAGGAAAGCATGGTCACTCTGTATGCCAAGTACAGTCAGGTAGATAAATATTTGGACATTGACAAAGTTATTGTGATTGTAGCTGTCTACCACAGGATGTTGGAGTTGAAATGAAACTGAATAGGAGCTCAAAGTGCAAACCTTCAGCCTTAATTTGAAGTGTAGACACATCCTAAACGCGCAAATCCTGTATGAACTGCAGCACTTTTGTTACGCGTTGTCAGTTTTAATATTGGGTGGGAAACCCTTTGCAGTTAATGAGTTCCTGAAGTTTGGAAACGACATATCGCCAGATGCAGGGTTTCTTCTCTGGCAACGATCTGCTAGGCCTTTACTGCAGCGATCATCAATTCCTGCTGGATCTTGTGCTATTTTTGCCTTCAGCAAGTAAAACGCATGCTCGGTTGGATGAAGGTCAGGTGATCTACTTGGTTATCGAAGAACGTTACACTTCTGTGCCTTAAAAAGAAGTATTTCAAAGTATGTTCCTGGTCATTGGGCACTGACAAACACCATCCAGTGAGTTTTGAAGCTAATGGCTGAATTTGAGCAAATAATCCTGTCAGTAATCATTGAACCTCAATAAATACAAGGGAACCAGTTCCACTGGCAGCGATACACACACTCACACCATAACGTGAGGTACAGTGTCTTGCAAAAGTATTCATCCCCCTTGGTGTTTGTCCTATATTGTTGCATTACAAGCTGGAATTAAAATGGATTTTCGGAGGATTAGCACCATTTCATTTACGCAACATGCCTACCACTTTAAAGGTCAAAATTGTTTTATTGTCATATAATTAGTTGATTAAGATCCACCTGTGTGCAATCAAAGTGTCACATGATCTGTCACATGATGTCTAGATAAAATCAACCTGTTCTGGAAGGATCCTGACTCTGCTACACTACTAAGCAAGCAACATGAAAACCAAGGAGCCTCCAAACAGGTCAGAGACAAAGTTGTGGA
>JAPFFA010000004.1:12911936-12922731 GCA_026153275.1 Sciades herzbergii | reverse complement strand
TAGTTTGGAACCGGGTTTTCTGTTTCCACTGACAAAGAACTGGCTCTGGGGCCAGAAAAACCAGTTCCAGGCTAGCAGCAACTCTTTGCTGGGCCAGAGGAAAGAACCGCTTACGTCAGCGGGGGGGCGGAGTTGTTAAGACCAACAACAATAGTAAGACCGCAAAAGGTCGCCATTTTTAAGCAATGAGAAGCAGCAGCTGTACAAACGCAAAGTCATCCATTATTGTTGTTGTTGCTGCTTCTTCTTCTCTGTATTGTTGTTGCTTCGATGTTCACGCCAAGGTTTATGCAAACTCTGCGACGTAACTGACGTATACAGCGACGTAACTGACGTATACAGTTACAGTTATAATGACGTGGCTCCCCTTAGCACCCCGAGCTATGGAAAAGCAAACTGATTCTCAGCTGGCTCGCAAGTTGAATGAGTTGTGAACCAGCACCAGCACTGGCCCCGAACCAGCCCTGGAACTGATTTGGTGGAAAAGGGGTATGTGTGGGTTTCCTCCGGGTGCTCTGGTTTCCCCCACAGTCCAAAGAAATGCAGATTAGGTTAATTGGTGGCTCTAAATTGACCGTGAGTGTGAATGGTTGTTTGTCTCTGTGTCAGCCCTGCGATAACTTGGCAACTTGTCCAGGGTGTACCCTGCCAAAGTCAGCTGGGATAGGCTCCAGCTTGCCTGCGATGCCGTAGGACAGGATAAGCGGCTACAGATGATGGATGGATGGATAGTGCTTTTAACAATGGACTTTTTCCTTTTTAATATAGTGCATCATGATGCCATCTCTTCCCCAGTTAAGTGGCATACATACACCCAGTCAAACACATAATGTAAAAGAAAACATGATTCATCACCTTTTACCATTATTTAAATAAATAATAGTGAAAACAAAATACAGAGAATAAATGATGAAATCTTAGCCAACTGGACAACTACTGTCCCAAAGCTGCAAATTAATACAAACCCAACCGCAACTGTCACTTAAGGCTGAATGATTTTCCATAAGAGGGCTCAAATTGCCTTTGTTCCTGCCAAAAAGCAGCAAAACCAGTTTGCTATTCCCAGCTAAATGGCCATAGCATGGCACCTAGAGCACTCTGTGTGTGTGGTGAGTGTTTTTGCCCCTCTCTATTTTTCTTTTGTTTGGCCTAACAGCGCTAATCTTTTTTTAGTCTAATAGCTAAGAATAACAAGGCTTTTGGCTGTTTGCATGTGAAAGTTTTCACACTGCAGTCCTACTCTAAAGCATGAGAGATTATATGAGGCTATATGTAGTTATACTGTCTATTTCAGCAGATCTTGATGGCATGACAATAGTTAATCATTTTGATATACAATTATAAATCATTTAGTTGTGAAATCTGTTGCAGGATAGATTTGGGTGAGAGAAAATGTGAGCTTCCATTTGATGGCCCTTGGGTGAGACCATTAAAAGTATGAACTGGGGTCAGATTTAAAGATCACATTTGTTACTGTGTACCTTTTGTTACTGTGGTCATTCACCCGTGTTCAAACATCCACAGAAAGACAATCAATGTTATTTATTTGCTCATGGAGGCTATAAAGAAGTGTGCATATTGGTCAAATTCATAGCTCAAATACTCAATAGACAGAATGGGCATTTCCGTCAAGTCTCAAGAGGTGATTATGATTTTGTAAAGCCTGCTGCATTTATATCCTTGACAAAATATAACTGTTCATGCAGAAACTCTTTGGATGTTCTATAACATAGGCTGTATTTCACCACATTAATGCAGTTTCATACACATTAAAATTATATCTTTGTTCCATGTTATTGTTGAGAATAATTTGATGGTCCAATGCAGATATTTTACCTTTGGTACTTGGGCCCCTAAAAAGAATGCATTTAAAACTCTATTAAATGTTTTGTAATAAAAACAAATAAGTCGCTTTGTAGTTTTCACTACTGTTGTAGAAATGGGATTTTAAAATTTCAACAGTTTTGTTACGGAGACAAAAGGTGCAGGCTGTTTGTTGGTACCACAAATAGTGAAGGCTACAGCAGGGGGCAGACCTTTCCACTTAGACTCAGACACAGTCTCACTGTTTAAATCTAGGCTGAAAATTTTTACTCAACTATTTGTTTCATCATGCCTTTTGTTCATAGTCTTTTTTTTAAATTAAGTAAAGGAGCAGATCTTGAGGGTTCAGATCTAGTTCAGATAGTGTTTTGGTAAGTTGGGATGTCTGGATGCTACACTGTTCTTAACCATTACATGACAATGAGCATACCTCATAATCTGTGTTTTTCTCTTTCTCCCCCTCTCTTTCTCTTTGTCTGTCAAGTTACATATGCTACTCCTGAGAAACCAGTCGAGTTACACATGCTACTTCTGAGATAACAGTGATCCTGACCACTTCTGTCCTCCAGACCTGCCTGATCCATCCTGATGCCTGAATTCTGTTTTGAGAGCTCATCACTTGCTGATGATGGTCCCATATGGACAACCTCAGGATGCATGTAGAAACCATGAAGATGGCTTTGAATGCAATTTATATGATTTTTTTGCTATGATGGCTTCGGTCTACAATTGCCATGATAACTTCCATCCATCCATTATCTGTAGCCTCTTATCCTGTTCTACAGGGTCGCAGACAAGCCGGAGCCTATCCCAGCTGACTATGGGCAAGAGGCGGGGTACACCCTGGACAAGTCGCCAGGTTATCGCAGGACTGACACATAGACAAACAACCATTCACACTCACATTCACACCTACGGTTAATTTAGAGCCACCAATTAGCCTAACCTGCATGTCTTTAGACTGGGGGAAAACCGGAGCACCAGGAGGAAACCCACGCAGACACAGGGAGAACATGCAAACTCCACACAGAAAGGCCCTTGCCAGCTGCTGGGCTCAAACCCAGGGCCTTCTTGCTGTGAGGCAATAGTGCTAACCACTACACCACCATGCCTCCCCGCCATGATAACTTTAGGACTGCAATTGCCACAAACAGTCTTGCACTCAAGTCTTCATCAGTGAACAGTTGTTAACTACAACAAAATAGGCTTCATATTAAAACTATAATGAATTTCCTGGTTATACAAGTACATTTTGATCATATAGCACACAGCTATAGAAGCTACTTATTTATAATCACACTATCCAGTGTCACCCAGATGAGGATTGGTTCCCTTTTGAGTCTGGTTCCTCTTAACTTTTCTTTCTTATGCCATCTCAGGGAGGTTTTCCTTGCCACCATTGCCTCTGGCTTGCTCATTAGGGATACATTTTAAAAAATTATAAATTCATAATATGTAAAATTTATAGTCAGAATTTATAAATTTCTGTCAAGGTGCTTTGTGAAAATGTTCAGTCTTAAAAGCTCTATACAAATAAAACTGAATTGAACTCCCTGAGGAAGAAATCTTGAGAGGAACCAGACTCAAAAGGGAAACCCATCCTCATCTGGGTGACACTGGATACTGTGATTCAATTTCTCGTTTATATCTCAATTTCTCAGTTATATTCTGCTAGTAAAACCTATCACCACAACCTGGCCTCGAAAACTTTTTTATTATTAGAAGAGAGCAGTGTTGCTTTACCTAGAGGCACAGTTTAATTATCACACCACTTGGATATTCTGCTATGCTTCAATGTTTAAATTTAACCAGGACTCCACTGAAGTACAACCAACAAGATAAGACCATTCTCAATTTGTAGAGACATATGGAACAGTAAATCTGCCAAACTTTAAAAATGTACCATGCTATTGGATGAATCATCAGAGGGATAGGTTTTAATCATGCCTCGAATATACAGTGAATACTATACATGAATGTTACAGGGCAGTGAGCAAAGCACAGATGGTAGATGCAAATTTAGAGATGGGTATTAAAACTACATTTTAAAAAACCCTTGTGTCATAATGCAAGATAAGGTTTTCATTGCATTGTATGTAAGGGATAAACTGTATGATGTCAGTATCCCTATTGAAAATGCAATCACTAACCAAACTACAAACATGGACTCCCAGAACTACACATCCCAGAACACACAGTGCCCTCTGTCACCGGCCTGTTGAACTCAGCTGACAATCATCACACACATCATTAGTCTCCCCATATAACCACACAAGTTCCACACCTTCATTGTGAAGTATTGTTCTGTGTTCTGACCAGTACTACTGAGCCTTTTCATTGGCTGCTTGCTAGCTTGTTATGCTGACCCCTGCTAGTATTTCTCTCTTGTCTTTTGCCTCGTCTACTTTGTATTGTTTGCATGATCGATTGACCCTTGCCTGGTTATCTACTATGTCTCTTGTCACACGATTTGGCTTTGTTTGCAGTCTGCTTCTCAATCTCTTTCTGCACATACATCTGTAAGTGTCTGCAATCTGACATATGATAAAACTATGCAACAACTATGTAAACACAATATCATGGTTTTCATTATCTTATAACTTTCTATTATCAAAGAGGCACATATTAAATGCCATAGAACACTGTCTCATCAGTCCAAGGAGTTAACTGTCCAGTTAGGGGAAACTGCTAGAAATAAAATTTTCGTGTGACTTGTTTAATAGGTGGTGTAAGTGGTTAGCACTGTTACCGGTACATCACAGAAAGAAGGTCCTGGGTTCTAGCCCAGTGGCCGGCGAGGGCCTTTCTGTGTGGAGTTTGCATGTTCTCCCTGTGTCTGCGTGGGTTTCCTCCAGGTGTTCCAGTTTTCCCCACAGTCCAAAAACATGCAGATTAGGTTCATTGGTGGCTCTAAATTGACCGTAGGTGTGAATGTGAGTTGCTTGTCTCTGTGTTGGCCCTGCGATAACCTGGCAACTTGTCCAGGGTGTACCCTGCCTCTCACCCATAGCCAGCTGGGATAGGTTCCAGCTTGCCTGCGACCCTGTAGAACAGGATAAGCAGTTACGCATAATGGATGGATGGACGGACTTGTTTAATATGGAGGATCGCCCAACCTTCCGTAGTCCAGTAAGACAACATACAGAAAAGACAGTTTTCCCTGTCTTTCACTTCTTAAAGTCGAAAACACCTGTTTAAAAGAAAAAAAATCTTGACTTTTGATGTGTGACTTTTTCTATACAGATAGACTTAATAGGCTGGATCAGGTATAATATGCTACAATTTAAATTTGAAATGTCAGTAAAAAAAAAAAAAAAGTCACTGGGTGTGTATCAGAATTATCTACTCCTCTTTAAATATTCTTAAGAAGGGCAAAAAGATAATGTCATCAAAAGAGCACCCGTTATGGAGAAACCGAAACTCACGTTTACTTTCATTTACATTTGCAGATTTTTAAAAAAGCTGTTGCCATAGCATGATCATACCTTCTCTTTATAGGTCTCTTGTTACTTTCACAACTCAGACATGTTAAAATGTATGTATGTTGTACACATAAATTCAAAATACATGGGGATGGAAAGTGTGCTGGGGAGAGCAAGAAAGAAAAGAAGTAAGAAAAATTATGTAAATCAGGACAAACACGCCTACACTGACTTAATGTGAAGAGAGGGACAAAGAATGGAAGAAAAAATATCTACCCCATGTTCATGGAGTTGCTTAGCAATTTGAAGCAATTTGAAACAGCTAGAAATGTATATACACAATACATGGGTAATTTACATTTCATAAACTAGAGCAATATCAACATAGTCTTATTCTTTCATCGTGACTGAAAAGGCAGGATAAATGTATGAATTGTAGTACACCAATTTACTCAGATGGTACTCAGTCTTAAATATACAGAGAGACAAAGTTCCACTTTCAGCTCCAAGAAGCATCATTTTTTCTTAGTTAAGGTTCTCTCTCTCTTTCAGTGCAACAACATATACAAACAGGTTAATATTTATTTCTTAATTGCTTTGTTAAATAAATTAACCCATTACCTGCTTGTTTTCCATGACTTTCCATGACATCCCTTCTGCCAAAGCAGTTTTTGTTTGCTTGCTTGTTTTTTAATTAAAAACCAATGTTTCAGACAAACAAATGGGGCTAGGCAATACTCAAACATGAGGCAAGCAAATGGTCAGGCACTCAAAAAATGGGTATAAACTAGGCGAGAACCATGTGCTACATATGAATTAGGCTATGGTCAAAACACTAATCAAGAAAAGCAGATGACAATGGCTTGGAACTATAAACATAATGGGCCTCGTTTATCAATATTTTCTGGGGCAGCCATGGCCTAAAGGTTAGAGAAGCAACTTTAAACCAAAAGGTCACTGGTTCAAGTCCCTGGACCAGTAGGAAAATGTGTGGGTGAGAGGAGTAAATGAACAGCCCCTCTACATCCATGGCTGAAATGCCCTTGAGCAAGGCATCTAAACCCAACTGCTCCCTGGGTGGTGTGTGTGTGTTTGTTTGTTCACTGCTACAGATGTGTCAAATGCAGAGAAAGAATTTCACAGTGCTCTAATGTATATATGACAAAGGCTTCTTCTCTTTTTGTAGAATTGTGCATAAGTGTTTTCATAAGTGAACTAAAAAAATCCCGCCAGGTGGCAATTTTGGTAATGCCAAAATTGGCATCATGTGCATATGTTGTATGAGCATATTGTAATCATGCGCATATGTTGGTAAATGACAATTTACATGTAAATTACCAAACACATCCATGACATAACTGATTTACATTTAGTGATGCCCACAAAACTCCATAAAAAGGCAAAAATCTTGCAGCACTAAATTGTCCAGTAATGTAGCTCGGCCATTGCATCGCATCGCATCGCATCAGCAACTACCATGGGTGGCAGAGTGGTGTAGTGGTTAGCACAGTTGCCTCACAGCAAGAAGGTTCTGGGTTCAAACCCAGTGGTCGGCGAGGGCCTTTCTGTGTGGAGTTTGCATGTTGTCTGCGTGGGTTTCCTCTGGGTGCTCCGGTTTCCCCCACAATCCAAAGACATGCAGGTTAGGTTAGTATGGGACAGCCTTGGGCTGAGGTGCCCTTGAGCGAGGCACCTAACTCCCAACTGCTCCCTGGGTGCTGTTAGTATGCTCTAGGTAACTGTATGTGCTCACGTGTGTTTTCACTGCTTCAGATGGGTTAAATGCAGAGAGGAAATTTCACAAGTGTGTGATGAATAAAGTTGTGCTTTCTTTCTTTCACTTCCACTTTTTATAGGGCACCATTTCTTATTTAAATGGCTAGTCTTGTTGTTTTAACTTATGGATTTATTTTAGTTTGCTTTCTTTCAAGTCATTAATATCAAATGATTGAGTTTCACAATCTTTGCATTAAACCTGTGGGTATAAATTTGATTTAAATAACCTATGTAAACTGGATAATTTGACAAAATTGAAGTAACTCAAATTATATGAGAGTTCCAATAGCAAACTGCTTTATATGTAAATTTACACAAGCTCTTGTACAATATGAAAGTTTTTCCCAATCTGTCTTAATAAATGAAACTATCATTTAAAAAAACAATGAAAAGAATGTATCTCTTTTATGTTATTACTTTCTTCCCAACTTCCTACACTTTCCAACAACCATACACTACTGTATGCTGGACATTATTTATTTATTTGGAATGCCATAGTCTAAGGAATGATATCTTTTCTACTCATCTAATTTGCTGAACCAATGAAATATCCTCAAAAACAATGTCCAAATGATTTACTGCTAGGGAATAATTATGGCACCTTACACATTCTTAGAGGTTCATAAATGTTCTCTTGCTACCTAGAAAGGCTCATCATTCACAGACCAAGGAAATGAGAAAATAGAAACAATTTTTGGGTAGCCTGATTCATTCTTCTTTCACATTCAGAGAAAAGTTGTTTGATTATGAGAACGAATTGGAGCTGAGTTGTATGAGAAACAATTTAACATCCATTTTGCATGGATGAAAAAAAGCATGCAAATGACAACCACATAATGGGACTGAAGGAGGCTCAGATAATATAAAATCACTCAGACAGATAATTGCAATCAGTGCTGGTAGAGTGTGGCACGTGTGAGAAAATGGGACTTGTGTGTCTGTGTGTTTCCATCAACTATTATTATATTGAATTTTCTGAAGTGGAGTGACAAGATGATGTCATCAAAACATGCAGCCAAAAAAACACAGTAATTCAGAGACTGTATCATCCTTACAATACATGTACAACACTGTCTATTATTATCCAATAATACATAGTAGATAGATGGATAATGTGTAGTCAAAATGTTATAGCTTACAATATCTAGATTTTTGCCACTTTTCATATCTGGAAAAATATATGGAATATAGTTACATTTTGTCATATATTTTAAGGATTGCATATGAGATACATGAGTTCATTTTAATGACATAAATATGCCTGCATTTTGTTCTGCATATTTATGTTTGTGAACAACTGAACAGTTAAAATATATATCTGTTGTGCCACAGGATTTTTGTACCAGATGCTGTTTACAGAATGTGAAGAAATGGTGTTGAAAAGCATGCAATATTTTGCAATATTTTCACTGGCTGGTCCAGTAACTATCAACGAATAATCACCTCAATAGCGCCCCTACAGGATCAGCCAGCGAAAACGGTGCAAAATATTGCACACTTTTCAATGCCATTTCTACACATTGTGTAAACAGAGCATCTGGTACAAAAATCCCATGGCACAACACAAATATATATATCTGTTCTCAGGAAACAGGTGTGGAAGCAAGTGCAGGTAAACACAGCTTTATTAAAGCTGGCAAACAAATCCAAATTGGCAGGCAGAAAAGCAGAATCATTAAACAGGCAGAATGGAGGCAATGAAAAAACAATGTGAACAAGGCAAGGCAAAACTCTGAAAACAAGTAAACCAGAAATAGGATCATAAACCTGATAAGCAGTGTGACAATAAACAAGGCTTGGCAGTGACAAGTATGGAACACTGAGCATATACTTTGCAGTTAGTTAACTCAATGTCCTTTTTACTGTAGCTGTGTGATAGTGAAGTACTTAGTTCCAGGTGTGTGTAATCAGTAATCTGGAGAATATGAACATGAGAGCATTTGGTTGTTGTAGTTGTCTGTGGCCATGGTAACAGACAATGCTATTCTGAGAATTGTAGTTTGACACTGATTCCAGCATTGACATTTCTTCTAAGCCTCCCCCTAGACCACTGGCCTGGGCAATTCAAGTGGTGTGCATGAAAATCTTGGCAGAGTATGGGGTCTAGCACATCATGGGCTGGGATCCAGCATCTTTCTTTTGGCTCCTAGCCTTCCCACTCAATGAGGCACTGAAGCTTACCCTATCTGCCTCGTGTCAAGGATTTCTTTGACAATTTATACTGGTTCGCCTTTGATGTCAATGGGGGGAATACCTTCTGCAAGGAGACTTGGAGTGACTGGTTTCAGGCAGGAAACATGAAAGGAGGAGGCTAGGCATCTGTGGCGTAGTAGGTCTAGCTTATACGTTGCCTCATTTATGTGTTGGAGGACTTTGAAAGGGCAAATATAATGGTTTACCAGTTTTCTGCATCCCTCAAGTGGAGAGCTATATCTAGTCTCCTGGTACATAGCTGAGTATTTCTCCATGTGTGTTGGAACTGTTTGTATCTGCATTTGCAGTAGTATTTCCAGGCCTGCAGGGGGCATAGTTTGTTTGTTTATGTTTTTTTTTTCCACAGTCTGTGTTAGCCAATGACGTATCAGGAAGTGATTCTCCTTCTGCTCTGTATTGACAGAGGTGCTTTTAGCGCACTGATGCGAAGCTTTCCAACTGATTGTTTGCAGCCCTTGTAGTGGCAATATAATGTCACACTTTTGGCATTAAATCCTGTCCAACCACAACTTTGCCTGTTTCTTGGAGGACGTGATGTCAGAAAGAGTTCAGCTGGCTGTGAATCTCAGTATAGGACAGGAGTCACACCGGGTGTAACAGTACAGTGAAATTATAGCACTCAGCGAGGGATGTCAACAAACTTTTGGATACCGACTAGAGAGCCAGTACCAGACACGCACTCGCCTTCACTGGCCTTCACAGTCAAGCATAATGGAGACATCAAAGGCTCAACGTCAAGATTGTGAGGAGACCAGATAGCTCTCCACTCACTCCTTAAAGTCCTCAAAATCTTCAGGAAGGCTGACTGTTAGATCATCAGCAGGAGCTTTGAGAAGGTCAGCTACATCTAGCAGAGCAAGTATGGCAGCAGCACAAGCGGAAGCACAGGCTGCTAAAGCCAGATTAGCCTACGCTGAGAAAGAAATGAGCAAGGTCGAAAAGGCTCGCTTGGAAGCAACTCTTGAAGTACTTGAGCTCCAGAAAGAGGCTGACGCTGCCATAGCCAAAGCAGAGGTGATGGAGTCTGCTGCTGCTCAGCTCAGCGCTGCAGAGCAAGGTGGCGAGTTTAAGTTCTTGCCTGGCCAGCTAACCCCAGAGCAGAAAGTGACTGATTACATAAATAAACATGAGTGCACTGAACTTCCTCAAAGTCAGAAAGACATGTTTATGCAGCATGATGACACCATCTATCAGCAGAAACAAGTGAAACCTTCGCCAACATGCACATCCTTTCAACAAGAACCAAACCGGCACCACGTCTCACCACTAGATGGCGGTAAACCAACACCGCAAAGAGGTCTAATTCATCAAAGTCTTTCCCACAATGTGTCACAGCCTCAGCATAGGTTTAGCGCAAACCACACAGCTACTGACAACGCTGCCAGTGACCTCACAAGGTTCTTAGCAAAGAGGCAACTCGTGACTGGAGAACTGACTAAGTTTGATGATTGACCAGAAACCTATCTAAGCTGGAAGACCACGTTTCAGAGTACCATTGCAGATCTTGGACTCACTGCCAGTGAAGAAATAAACCTGCTCATCAAGTGGCTGGGCCCTGA
>JAPFFA010000004.1:12562931-12576677 GCA_026153275.1 Sciades herzbergii | reverse complement strand
TCATTCCACAAAAAACACCCCCCCCCCCCCCCCCCCCCAATTATAAAAAAAAAAATCAGAACAGAGGGTTAATAACAGAAGCCACCAGGGGGCACTAGTGCTGAAAACAGAGAGGTGGGCAAAAGGATAATTAGGATAGACTAAAACAAAGGGGGTGCAATTTCAGTCCTGAGGAATGCAGTGTAACCCAATCTCTTTCCATATCAAAGCAAATTAACTGAGGTTTATTCCTCCATTTTTTTTCCCTGCGTGTTCCTTGCAGCTGCAGCAGCTGCAGGTGTTCATACGAGTGAACTGGCAAGTCAGACGCTCCTCAGAATCAGTCACTCCTGATCCAGGTTAGGTTTTAGAGAGGAAAGGAACATAAAGAACTGCACTTCCTTCCAAAAAAAACAAAAATTCACTTTTCCTTTTATTTCTCGGCAGAAGATTTTCAAGTTTTCGGGCATTGTGAGGATAATTAATAAATAGTTAGCATGTCTTTCATTTTC
Source organism: Sciades herzbergii (assembly GCA_026153275.1). Classification (NCBI taxonomy): domain Eukaryota; kingdom Metazoa; phylum Chordata; class Actinopteri; order Siluriformes; family Ariidae; genus Sciades; species Sciades herzbergii. Next base: position 12,576,186 of record JAPFFA010000004.1, on the reverse strand, counting down.
TTTCCCTGTTCTTTCTTCTCTCAAGTTTTCCTTCTCGTTCTTACTCATTTAGGTTTCTCTCTCTCTCTCTCTCTTCACTATCATCCATTTTCACCCTTTTTTTGTGTGTAATGTAATGACAGTGAGTTCTGTTAGACTCAATACATGTCAAGGTGTTCTGTTCATCCTGTGCTCTGCTCCATCAGTTCATTTTATTATTCTCAAGGCCTGAATGTTACAGACCAAACACTGCAAGGCCAGTTTCACTGACAGGAATTGAGATTCCAGAGAAAGGATTTTTTTTTTTGCAAACGCATACATTTACTCACATACCCTGAGAGTCAGACCTGATTTGGGAAAATGAAAACAAAACGTCAAACATTTGTGCGTGTACTCACAGTCAGGGTCTTTTCTGTGAACAGCACGCAGAGCTGAAATTTGGGACTGTAATTTGACAGAAATGGTTTTTGCATGGCTTTATGGAAAAAGCTTCCATTACAAAATTGTGAATTGTATTCGTCCACTCAGGGCAATTGTTAACTGACAAAGAAGGAGCTCTGAAAATGCTAGTCTGCTTTCATTTAATTATTTCATTTCAATAAGTATAGAAACAAATATATGAGGGTGGGGGAAATGAAGAATTTTTTTTTTTTTTTAAAGTTGAAATCAGTGTGTCATTTTTAAGGTAGCAGTAGAAGGGGCTACTGAAAACACTTGAGCAGCGGTACGCCTACATTTGTCCTTTTGCCACTACAAATTGAACATACTGTTTTCGAATTTATGTTGCATTTTCATTTTCAGTCATTGGACTGGCCCTGATATTTTTCATTTACGTGATATCAGTGCTGAGAACTGTTTCATGGGCGTAGCCATGGCCTGAAGGTTAGAGAAGCAGCCTTGGGCCCAAACGGTTACTGGTTCAATTCCTGGGACCAGCAGGAAAAATGTAAGGGAAGTTGTGTGCGTGCGTGCGTGCGTGCGTGCGTGCGTGCGTGCATGAATGGCACTTTCTTCTTCCTCTGTATCGTGGCTGAAGTGCCCTTGAGCAAGGTATCTAACCCTGGGTGCTGTAGCATAGCTGCCCACTGCTCTGGGTATGCATGTGTGTGTGTTCACTGCTTATGATGGGTCAAATGCAGAAGATGAATTTCACTGTACATGTGACAAATAAAGGCTTCTTCTTCTTCAGTCATGACACATAAATCAAAATGTACTGTTCCCACATTGTTAATGCCTATTAAAGAGTTGCACATGAATCAAATAGAAATGATCAATTATCAAGTACTAGACCTGGAAATAATATATTTTGTGACGTCATTGTCAGTACTATCAGCAGTATAGTATGACTATCATTAGATTTCCTTATAGTATAACATCATGCTGATATAGCATCACCTTTCTGTGACACTTAGATGTATAATTGTCGTGTTGTGATTGTGATTAATAATTATTTCCAAAAAAGAAGCACAAAGGAGAAGAAAGAAACCAGGACTACATCCTTTGGTTTCATGTTTCTACTCCTTCTGTCTTTATTTCCATTGAACAGAGGCCCTGTATTGCTGAGGAACAGATAATAAAGAATAAAGAAATCCAAAAATATGCTTCGCAGCCGAGCCCTCTGCGTCTGGATGCAGCAAGACTCCCCCTTGGGCTTAAAAGCTCAGCCTTAGTCCTCAGCATGTCGGTGTTAGAGCACTGAAAGGTATTGCTTTTTAACATCAGGGTTATAAATAGATTTGGTGTTCTTGTGTGCAAACCCAATATATCTCAACCTGAGACATGGAAAAAGAAGTGATATATTATTTCCAGGGGCCTGTGCTGTATTCTATGCCCTTTTTCTGTTGGTTTGGGTTTTAAGTCTACTGCATTACTTCAGTACATCCTTATATTTTATATGTGTATTGTCATTTTATTAATCTCATATTGATGAGTCTTTATTGCATCACATGTACATTTAATGTGACACTGGTTGGACGGTCGTGCTGTGATCTTGAGTTGGACTGTTTCTGGATTTGTGCAATATATTTTCCGCTATTGTTTGTGTGAATACGGCCGACTAGACATATTCGAAATATGTCAAATGTTTTCCCCTGTTGCACAACAGCACCACCTATCTGGGATGATGAAAGTAAACATACGTGCCCATGGTACATCTGATGTACCTGGTGCCTGCAATCAGCTTGCATGATCAGTACAGAGTACATGTCATATCACTGTCAGAGCCCATATGGGCCACTGGAATTGATTGGCCTTTACAGACTACTTCCTATTTGTAGACACTGCTTAGCTTCCTGAGGTATCAACTATTTACAACTAGCATGGAAAATTCAAATGTGCGCAATATGTTCATTAATTCACCAGGGATCTAGACACAACCCTATGCCTTGGTTTTAACCCATTAAATGCAAATAATCCAAAAGAAACATCTCTAATATTATGTGATATTGTCATGCAGCCAGTGATGGGTCTGTGAATAGGCGTGCTGAGTTCGTATTAGATTAATGAAATTGTTGGTGGCTCAGTATTCTTGTGCAAAGAATCACACTTGTAATTTGTGCAGTCTTTATTGTACAAACCGAGATACCAATCTGTACTGATTATTAAAATGGTGTTATTTTAATTCAGCTATATATATTTATTTATTTTTATCAGCCAGTCTGCTGACCAGTCTCTCTGTACAGCAATGAGTGGAGGTTTTTTTTTTTGTGCTTAAAAAAAAAAAAAAATAATAATAATCCACCAAAATCATTCAGATCATTCAGCGACCACTGTCAAAGATCGCTGGGGTGGTACTACCCCTTAATCAAAGGTGCATATTTGTGTCTTTAATATGTTTATATGTGCTTCATATAAATATGATATACTGTATATATCACTGCTGGAAATAATCCACCAAAATCATTCAGATCATTCAGCGACCATTGTCAGAGAAATAGTAGGCGGCCTACTAAACTGCCTTTAGTTATCGTTGGGGTGGTACTACCCCTTAATCAAAGGTGCATATTTGTGTCTTTAATATGTTTATATGTGCTTCATATAAATATGATATACTGTATATATCACTGCTGGAAATAATCCACCAAAATCATTCAGATCATTCAGCGACCATTGTCAGAGAAATAGTAGGCGGCCTACTAAACTGCCTTTAGTTATCGTTGGGGTGGTACTACCCCTTAATCAAAGGTGCATATTTGTGTCTTTAATATGTTTATATATATCACTGCTGGAAATAATCCACCAAAATCATTCAGCGACCATTGTCAGAGAAATAGTAGGCGGCCTACTAAACTGCCTTTAGTTATCGCTGGGGTGGTACTACCCCTTAATCAAAGGTGCATGTTTGTGTCTTTAATATGTTTATATGTGCTTCAGCAGGAAATATGGATATGATGTACATTTGAAAATGATTTACGTTACATAAATAGATTGTAACTACCTGGACCTTTGTGGGTAAAAGGTACAAAAGGTGTATGCTTGAGAATAGGCTAGGACCAGAGTGAGAAAGAGAGTTACTGTGTACATTTTCTCTTTTCTGCAGAGAATGAACAGCCCTCTTTTGGTCATAAAAAAAAAAAAATGGCACTGATGAAATATAACATACATAATATAAATCATGCATGGAGTGATGAGCTCATCAGAGTACACACTGTACACACCTATGACGTGCATGTGGTCAGTGTGTGTTTTAAACCTAGCATCACAGATGCTGCATGTGTGTGTGTGAGAGAGACAGACAGACAGAGAGACAGACAGACAGACAGACAGAGAGATGGATAGATGTCAGCTTACACACATCACATTTTTACACTTCTAACAGAAAATGAATATTTTAAAGACCCACGTGTCAGTGGTGCATAATTACTAAATGCTATTTGCACACTATTTAGCACGTGTGCGCGCGTGCCATTACGACACAGCCTCGGACCTTGGAGGCTGAAGGAGCGCGCGCCTGGTGCGCCTTTCTGTGCGCGCGCTGCTTCCTTTCCATAGACCGGAACTAGTTTCCTGTCAGGAACATGAACACTATAAATAAACAAATAAAGCTTGTTTTAAATATTTTTTTAGACGATGCATTAAAGCACGGATAAATAAATCTTGGTTTCTGAAATATTTTACTCAGATTATCATTAAAAAAAAAAAAAAGACTTACAGTCCCCCATGATGCTATGAAGAAAATAAACGCTGTTACACGCACATATAATTTGTTGACAATGTAGAAAAGAAAGATGTCAGATTATGGACTAAATTCAGACATATCCTAAACCGAATCGAAATGTACTGAGCTTTGTTTTAAAGGAAATGAGTTTCGATTCGGTTGTTCTTCAGAGTCGACTCTTTGGATTCACTTAAAAGAGTCGTTCAAAATGAATGAATGAATGAATGAATCGCCGCCGAATCGCCCATCAGTAGAGAAGGGAGTCAGGAACTGGAACTGTGCCCAAGGTTAAGGCAAGATATGAGTTATGAGACTGGACTATTCAGAGCAAATGAAAGACCACAGAAATGTGTTTTAAAACTTCGCACTCCAGCAGACGGTAACCTGTGTTTTGCTCTATGCTGCTCGTTTCTGGAGACTACCCGCCGCTTTCTGAAGCAAATGTAGGTTTTTTATTGAAACGCCGTTGTCGGACAGAGATTTGAGCTAGCACGTTGCTAGCTAGCAAGTTGACTTGAGTGACAGGGCTAGTGACGGGGAAAAGTGCTCTCTGGGCTAAAGAAGGCGCTGAGAATTTACCAGAACACTCCAGAAAACGTCGGCGTTTTCTTCGTTTTGTGGATGAACACTTCGACAGAAGGTAATTTGTGAGGAAAAATATGTTGTGTTTGTGTATTTATCCGTTTAGTCAGTGTTTTGCGTGTTGAGCCGTGTCTCACACACACACACACACACACGGTTTAAACGGCTCAATTTGATTAGCTTACATTATCTAGTTTTTCCTCACAGAACATCTTTTTTTTTTATTTATTTTTTAATTTATTTTCGGATACACCGTCCTTCTGGGTATTTTGTACACTTGGCACGTACACTTTCTCTCACTTGACTGTGGTGAAAAGTTTAAAACACTTTTGGCAGTCGATATTATCAAACTTTCACCAGAAGGTTCGACGGTTAATTTAGCCACCGTTAGAGTGACCGTTATAATTTAAAAGCGCTCGTGGCACTTTTGCCGAGAAGCGCGCGCGCGCTGTGTTGTGTTGCACGTCCAGGTTCAGAACGTGGAGCGCGTGCAACGCGTCAAATGAGAGGTATTGGTAGGTACTGGTGTTGGAGCCAAACACGTTGAGACGTCAAGTTTTGACAGAACCCTTGCAGTGTGTGTGTGTGTGTACGCAAACGCTTCGACTTGCTTCCAAATACGTTTCCAAAGCACTGCCATATATATGTGTGTGTTTCATCTCATTTGTCTTTAAAATGCTTCTCCACCCGTCGCAGTTTAGTCCGTATTAACACCATCACTGCTCGACCTGTGTTAGGACTATTATGAGTAAATGTCATCATCTTCTGTTATTTTGTCTGTCTGTCTAAGTCCCTTCCTCCCCCCCCCACCTACCTTTCCAACAGCTTATCAGCATCAGCTGGACTTTAAAGCTCTATTAGAGTAGTGTTTCTCATTTCAGCTGTGATAATGAGACATTATGCATATCATTACAGGGAGAAAAAAAAAGAAAGGAAATATAATAAAGGAATCCTGTCTATCTATTTCTGTTTCTTTGAACAAAATCCTGTTTTTGGAATCACTGGCCTGAGTTCTTTGAAAAATGCAAACTCCTTTCAAAGAGAACGGTTTGTCGGGTCATTTTTCTCGGGTGGACTTATTTATTTAGTTATATATTTCCGTGGAGTAGTGAGGCTGCTGTGAGACTTTGCAATGCGTTGTTTGGTTTTTTTTTTTTTAAAAATGCGAATGTGTTTTTTGAAGGAAGATGTGAAACAGGATGATTATTATCTCCCGTTCATGCCTCCTCTTTAATCTGGTGTGTGTGTGTGTGTGTGTGTGTTTTCCCATGTTTTCAGGTTTGTGTGATTTTGCCAAAATGCAACATCATCAGCAGAGGATGGCAGCTTTAGGGACAGACAAAGAGCTCAGCGACTTACTCGACTTCAGCGCGGTAAGAGATTCGGATTCACACGTACCTTTTCAAGCAAAACGTAAATGTGTTCTGTTTTATTTGTTGACTTTGCACGTACCAGAGTATTTCATGATGCACATGCTGAATTAAGGGATTTTGTAAATATGCACTGAATGTAGTCTAGAGTGTAAACATGTGGAGAAAGTATCAGCATTTGTCATTTTGATCATGAAGTGTTTTTGTATAGAGAGATGTGATATTTCATTTAGGCATTTTGGTGTCTTATAGATGCGAAACAGCGATTTGAAAACGTTCCCAACATCAATGGTAGTGCATCCCACTTTTACACATATTTTTTCATGCTTTATTCTTTCATTGATTTTATAAAATGTTATGTTTGAGTTTTGTATCCTTTTTGTGGACACAGTAATGTCTTAGCAGTGACAGGTTTCTCTTTTCTAAGCTGTGAAATCCTTAGCATTGTCCTGTTGCATATTGTAGTGTCAGATTAGGCAAATCAGACCTTTTCTTTGGGGCACAGTAAAAGGCTCAGTGTTGTATTAACACCTACTGTGATGAATTAACTCTAAATGCTAAATTAAAATCAGCGATTTCTTGTGTCCAGCTGGATTTATATAAACAGTGTAGTCTTTTAATATAATAGGAAGTGTAAATGTAAGGTTAAATCAGCACTCTGAGACTTATTTCAACACTATAAAAGTTATTTCAGAATGAGGAATTTAGCAGGCATTTTGTATTTGTAGTCTCACCATCATGAATAAAACTAAACGTCTATTAAATAGTTTTAAATACCTTCCTGCTTGGTCATGTTTCTGATAGGCATCCAGTCCATCAGTCAACTTTATAGACATTGCAAATATTCTAAAAAGCCATCTTACACGCACTGTATGATGCATATATGGGAAAGAATGAAGGGTAGAGAAGACAAGATGCTTTCGAGCTGCAGAAAATAAAATGAATTAAATAAAAAAATAATAATAATTGGTATTGGTAAACATAATTCCTACTAACTGTGCTGCATTCTCATTAATTGTGCTGCACATTGCACTTTACATGCTGATATGATGGAACAATTGAATTTACTTGTGGGGATTAATCAGTTTTATCTTTAAATCAAGGGAGATTATATTTAAAATATTTAGATAATAAATACAGCAGCAACTGTATGTTAATGTTTGTTAGTCAGTAGTTGTTTATATGTGTATATTTTAGAGATGATGATGGCTGTTTTACAGATAATTTGTTTTCTCTCATTGATTTGTAACATGTTGTTATAATTGTTTTTTTTTTAGATGTTTTCTCCTCCGGTTAGCAGTGGGAAAAATGGACCGACCTCACTGGGAAGTGGGCACTTCTCCGGCTCAAGTATGTTGTTGTAATCTCATTCATGTCACTGTTTCACACCAGGGCGCACATGTGTTTTGTGTGTGTAGTGGGTTTGACATGTCCATTAATGTTGCTCTTTTGAAGTGCGTGTGCTCTTTAGTAGGAGGCTTATATCATATCAGAGTTTTATTATTATAATTGCTTCTTTGTATGTTGGTGTCGTAAGAAGATGGCTGTCGCTAAGGTTTATATCGAACAGATAGGATAGCTGTGTGCAGGCTGTTTGAACATATAACATTGAGTGGGCGTGGTGCCACTTTAGATCTTCAGATGGTTGTGTGTGTGTGTGTGTGTGTGTGTGTGTGTGTGTGTGTGCGCGTGCGCAAATTGCAGCAGGTGTAACATGTCTGTGTCAGACTGTGTAAACGAAATTAAAATGTCAGCATCTGAAATCATTCTATGGCAAATGTAGTTTAAAATATTTCTGTTACGCATACTGTAGTTCATCTTCACCTTTACGCTAACACAGACTATTTTTAAGCAGTGTGTGTTCATCACTTGCATACAGTATGACTTGTGCTTTTTTTTTTTTTTTAAACAAATGTTGATGGTTTGCCAAAAAAGGAAGGAAGAAAGAAACGACCTTGACCCTGGACTAATTCTCTCTTCGACCCAGGAAGCAAAACACAACGTGATGTTTTGAATCAGCTAAAACAGTATTCCGTTTCCAGACAGCCATTGCTAAATTAGTCATTTTAGGTCACGGCGACTCTGGTCCAGAGTTTGTCTTCTCAGAGAGGTTCTGAGCGACTGTGTTGTGTCTACACCGAATGGTCAGCATTGTTCTCTCTCTCTCTCTCTCTCTCTCTCTCTCTCTCTCTCTTTCCCAGACTGGTATGTTATTTAGGGTTTTGGTAATTTGCATTTCCCCCTCCACCTCCCTCTGTGCCCCTGTGTTTTTCCCCATGAATTGTGTCGCGGTGTGTGTCTGTGTGTGAGTGTGTTATGGGGAGGGGGGTGGTGGTGTTGGCTCTGGACTCCAACTACCCCTGTTGCCATGCAACTTGCAATTGGCACGGAAATACGTGGAAATGTTTCATAAAAGTGCAAATCTACCCCTGTTAAAACAGTAAATATACCACAAAAAGTAAATAAATAGGTACTATAGTGATATTATAACTTTATTTATAATCTTTAAAGAGGATTCCAGAGAGGTCTAATCACTCAAACGTTTTGCTAGTGGTTGATTCTTTGTGTCCAGGATGGCAGAGTGGAGAAAGGGAGAGAGAGAGCGAGAGAATCAACTCGATGCCAACCTTGCTCATTTCCCCAAGTGTTTAGAGCACAGGCAGCTTCGGGCCCTTCATGGCACACGGTTTTATCCCAGTTCACAGTGATGAAGGCCAGGTTTGGTTAATAATCATGACACGCGCAATGTATGAAATACTTAAGATGGACAGATGATAAAATGATAAAGATGAATGCAAGATAGATAAAACCCATTAGAACTACAGGGAATGTTTTGAGTATAGAGTGCGAAGGAACCAGACACTTAATACTTCATATCTCTTCTCCTCCCACCATCCTGTGCCTTATAACCTCTCTTTGTCTTCCTCTTGGGAAGCAGAATCATGACAAAAAGAAAGAGAGAGAGAGAGATCCATGCTTTAATTGTGCATAGGATTAAGGAATTAATAGGCATGTTAACCTGTAATAGTGATAGTATTAGCGTTATTTACAATCTAATGCTAATAATTACCCCAGTAATAATGGCTATCATTTCAAGGTTTTTGTTTGAGATTATTCTCATTATTTCTCATCAGGCTTCTTTGGTTATTGAGGGTAAAAATATCTTGGCAAGGAGATGCTCTACATGTAAAAATGGACATTTGTGCCAGCTAGTCAAAGCCAAGAGCCATGATAGAATTGTTCTTCAGTGCCAGAGACTGTGAATAGGAACTACCTCCACAAGCCTCGCTGCCAGCTTTAATGTAAAAAAAAAAAAGTTTTATATTTGCTAATATAAGGCAGCAGTTGCTAAAATGTGGAGTATGTTAAACAGGTCCACATAAAAATATGGGAAAATCCACTGTTTAGGTGTTTATTAAAAATATCTATTATTATTATTATTATTACAGTGTAAAGACAATCTCTTACATTATTTTCATTAATACACACCTCTAAAGATTTTGATGCTTGAGGTATTCCTGAATTAGTTTTATGGTACCACACAAAATAAATTTTGATAAGAGTATACGGCTGCACAAAAAAAACTGTCTTAAAGGACAGCATCAATTCTGCAGCATATGCTCTCGGACAACCATCGCGTAAAACCAAGTGCCACCATTTGCTGTGACCACTGACCATCGACGTTGTACCACATGACCTCATGCCCACACATCAGCGAATCTACAGAAGAAAAAGGAGAGTAACAAACATTAAACAGCTGTGGATGAATTTTAAAATGACCCAAACTCCCGCATATAGTGGGAAGGGATAAATTATTCCGAAACAAATGATGACTAAATGTGTGAAAGGTATGATTGGGGGAGTGAGTCTGCACGCAGTACGCGTAGAGCACATTTGTCAAAACAGATTTTCACCCACATGTGGCTTATGAGTTGCTATAGGCAGATTAGATGCATTACCATGACTGATTATTTAACCAGCCATTACTATTGTTGATTTTCCTTCTGAGTTTGAGAGGACCGCACTCTTTTCACCCTAATATGATAAGTTTTATCATAAATATCAGGTATTGTTTGGTTAATAAATCTGTGAATGCCTCTTGTACAAACGTGCTAATAAATCAGTAATTTAAAATGCAGACAAGCATGTGCTAGGGAAATATACCAATCACGGTGCTACAAGAAATGTAAAAATTTTTAATAAATATACAAAATTGGGCAAAGAATCATGATCTCATGTAGCCATATGTAAGCAGTATTAGAACAAACACTCTTAGTACAGTAGTAAACCTGGTATTGATCAGGTATTGATCTCGACTATATGGTGATCAAAAATGTATAAGTATGTAAATATGTAGGATAGGTTGCCATGTAATAATAAGCAGTTATTGGACAAGGCTGAAAAAAATGTCGTGATTTGTTAGTGGCGAGCAAGTAGCAGTTATTTGCCGACGTTGAAGGCAGAGGAAAATAATTGCTTGCGAAACAATTTTTGTGAAAACCGAGTTCAATAATTGTTTTATCGTTCAAATGTTTTTGAAATACTGATTATAAAGTTTGCGCAATGAGTCACACGATAAAGAAATCGCATCCAATCACTGTTTTATTTGCATCTCATAAAACTCAAAATACAAAAGTGCAAAGTAACTGTGCGTCAGCAGACCATTATTGAGTTTGCAAAATGGCTTTCCACTGTAATGCGCATAAGCGTAGCATTATTTGTAGGCAGTTATTTGCCGTTCGCTCAGCCAATCAAAATGGCGTCAAAAATAATTTGAATGATAACAGTGAATGTGTGACTACATCACATGAAGCATACTTGTAATTTTTGGGACCATTGTTTTAGTTTATATACAGAAAGTCACAAGACTACTCTTATAGCCTGAAAAATGCTTTAAAAACAATAAGGCTTAAGTGTTACGGCTTCTCTTTGACTAATGAAGACTATTTACTGACGCTCAATCAACTTCAGTAGTACAGTCGAAAGTAGAAAGCTGGTCTCGGGTCAGCATACCTCACACCATGGTCCAAGTTTACTCAAGGCTCTGCCTGATTATGATTGATCTGATTAATCATTATGATTAAATATGTAAGCAATGCAAGTATGTTTGTAGTGCAGGTAATTAACATTGAGCATGTATTGCTGATTGCTGTACATGTTTATATGCAAAAGCCCATAAATAGCCTTGTGATAATCCTAAATCACAATAGGTCTTTGTAATATGTAGTTCAGCAAAATAATGCCACCTTTTATGTGCAAAGAATGTCTGTCTTGTGCACTTGAACATGATGAATATAAAAACAAAAGTAGGCCTGTAATATAAAGCAGTTGCTATGGATTTAAAAAAAATAGGCTTGCCTCCAAACACTACAAATCACTTTTCCAAATGAAGAAGTATGTAATGTTACTTAATATTTAGTGTATTTACTCCTACAGTCAAAGGCATTGATATAGCGCCGAAGCAAAGAGATCAAGTCCCTGCTGTCAATCAGAATGTACCATGATTCACTGTCTTATTACAACGTTGTAAATAAGACCCCATGATTAGCTGTGGTGCAAACTAACACGAGCAAAAGATTTTCAGAGTCATTTATATTATGATTCTGTCCATCATTAATAGAGCCAGTGAGCACAAGCTGATCTGTATATTTAAATATTTCTGTTTAAAAAATAACCGAGATGCAGTGGTGCTCTGAAGAAGACAGATTTTGTCTTGCCTGCTGATGTGGTTGTGTATTTGTAACTGTTGTATAACAGTTGTATGGTGGTTGTAGTGGTTTCTACGGTGAAAAGCCACAAATAGTCTGTGCCACAAACCTTGAAAAAGCTTACAGGCCTTTGTAATGCTCAGTTTGCTCTTGAAGAAGAATCGAAAGAAATAACACTAATTTTGTGTGCAGAGTGGGTGGATTTTCTCACAGCTGATCATCCTAAGCAAAATAGAATCAGCCCAAATATATGAAGAATGTGTAGCCCAGTTAAAAAATTAGGCCTGTCACACAATGCAGCCTGTTCTTTTTCTTTTATTTTCTTTCTTTAAAAAAAAAAAAAAGTTTCTACTGGGGGAAAAAAAACTGTTCAGTTGAGCTCTCTGTGTCCCTCTCCCCAAGGTTACATCACTTCCTTGTGTGTGCTGGGATTCTGGGTCTGTTGACATTGTTGTGGCCTACAGCCTACTTCTCTGCAGTGTGTGTGTGTGTGTGTGTGTGTGTGTGTGTTAATCTCTGTTGAGGTTTGATAAGGCCACCCCAGACTGTTAGCATGACCTGAAATTGGAGTATAAAAAATGTTTGTATATGAGGTGATCCAAAGGGCTGAAGACAAAACATGACTTCATTACTAGTGTTTAGCTTACTGTAGCTTACTGTGATGGGGTAAGGGCCTGTTGTGTCATGCTAAAGCTTTATATCAATGAAAATTGTGGAATTGCCAACTAAGATTCACTTACAAGGAATTTGATCTGACAGTGACTTACATAGACACTACAGTTATGAAGGCTAGACTATGAAAATAGAAATGTTTTTATATAAATAATTTGTGTAGGTAGTTTATCTTCATATTAGAATATCAGTTTATCACGATGTATTTATGATTTTATTTCGAGGTAGTTCCAGCATTGTCGATGTACAATTTCAATTTATATATAGTGATAGAAGTTGTTATAAGTATAGACATATAACTTAATATTTCTGAACTTTCAGGGAGAATGGCTGGCTAATATTTAAAAGCAAGACATTCGTGTTTATGTTCCTAATATACAGCAGTTACATTTGCAGTGTATCAGTGTTGTGAGTGTATCATCACATTTTAACAAACACTGAATTTAAAGACCTTTGCAGAAAACAATATATATTTGGTATGCGATTTATTGTACATGACTGAGGAAACTCACGGTTATGGATGTGACATGTTTGCCTGTGACGTGTCCATCACATACAAGAAATTGAACTTAAATTGTTGATTTTATTTATAACTCCAAATCAGAAAAAAGTTGGGACAGTATGTTGAATTTGAAATTAAAACTGAAAGCAATTATTTGTAAATAATCTTTCACTTGTACTTCACTCAGAACAGTACAACAGAACATTTATTTAGATTAGATTAGAACTTTATTGATCCCTTTGGGAGGGTTCCCTCAGGGAAATTAAAATTCCAGCAGCATCATTAC
>JAPFFA010000004.1:12267072-12279115 GCA_026153275.1 Sciades herzbergii | reverse complement strand
GTCGGATGAATGCGACCTGGCCGTTCAGACTGGAGTCGCATGTCAAAAGATCAGATATGTATCGGTTTTAGGACCACGTATCCAAGTGGCCTGGGTCACATTTGAAAAAATTAGATCTGTGTCGTTCAGACTGTCAATAAAAGATCAGATATAGGTCGCATAGAGGCGAAAAAATCAGAATTGGGTCACTTCAGGCTGCAGTCTGAACGTAGCCTAAGTTTGCAAATTGGCTGGATTAACTGGAAATTACTGGAACCTACATAATGTGGAAACCAAGATGCTTTATGATCTCTCATTTATGGCCCATTTTTAAACCACTGCACAATTATAATGCAGTTTGTCCTAAGATATCAAAGCCCAACGCTGATTGGTTTTCATTAGTGAATGAATATTCCGGTCTGCCTGAGGAGATATTGGTTGGTGGAATGGCTCGAGTCATCACCAGGTCAAATATCTGACACAGGTAAAGGAAATGCTGTATTGTCAGTATTATGACTCACAAGAGCAGGACATGGAGAATGCCATCATAATTAAGAATATGTACGTGAACCTGTAAGTTAGTCGCAGCTACTCTACCCATTTTATCTTTATCGTGACTGATGATAGTTGTTATTTTATGTTATAGTTAATGTCGTAATATCCACTGTTCCTGGGATGGGCTTCAGAGCTGCCGTGACCCTTACCAGGGAAAAAGGCTTACTGAAAGTGAATACTGATTTCTGCAATCCTTTTCAGATATGGATCAAGAGGAGTTCAGGAATAAAAAGATTTGTAACCTCAATGGTGTGGTCAAGGTGGCGCCAAAGGATTTCAAACAAATAATCTCACACACACACACTCTTCTGGGGTTAATGTCAGGTGTGTTTTGGGTGTAGAGAAAGTGAGCTGCTTGTTAAACAGGTTTAAATACCATATCAGTTATTAACGATAAACCATTTGAATCACAGCGATTGCATTGAGATGCATCAGCATTGCTCGAAGATTAGTCATATTCGTATGGACGTGTTGTATTGTATTGTAAAAGAAACCCCAAAATTAATTCTCATGGAAATGGTGTGGGCAGCACGGTGGTGTAGTGGTTAGCACTGTCTCCTCACAGCAAGAAGGTTCTGGGTTTGAGCCCAGCGGCGGACGAGGGCCATGGCGTTCGCATGTTCTCCCCGTGTCTGCGTGGGTTTCCTCCGGGTGCTCCAGTTCCCCACAGTTCAAAGACATGCAGGTTAGGCTAATTGGTAGCTCTAAATTGACCGTGAGTGTGAATGGTTGTTTGCCTCCCAGTGATGACCTGGTGACTTGTCCAGGGTGTACCCTGCCTCTTGCCCATAGTCAGCTGGGATAGGCTCCAGCTTGCCTGCGACCCTGTACAGGATAAGCGGCTACAGGTGATGGATGGAAATGGTGTCACGGCTCAATATTGATCACAACTATGTGGGATCCAACTCGATATTGACCCAACCATGTGGGAATAGTGTGACTGCTCAATATCGATCACAACTATGTGCAGCACAACTTGATGTTGATCCGATTACCCAACAACAACTCGGTATCCATAAATTGATCGCGAATGACTCCATGTTTTGAATGAGTTACCAAAGCAGTATCGAACACTGCCATGCGCCGAGCTCAGTCAGCAGTGCTGAGCATTTCAGCATGTACAGTCGAAGGCTAAATGTGGCTGCGTGATCAGGATGGACATTTGGGAAAACTGAACAAATCCTTTAACTCTGTGGAATCAATTAACTGAGCAGATAATACCTTAAAATGTTTGATCGGTTTGATCCATACAGCGATATTAATCTTATTCTTAGTTTTTCTTTTGTCTTTTCTGTGTGCGCATAAGGGTTCTTTACTACAGTTGTGGGATAACCCAGTTGAATCAGGCATTCAGTTAAGCTGTGTAGAGCGATATCTAGGTTTACAAGGCATCTTTGATAGTCACTCTGCAGCACATTCACCACTGCTGAGTCTCGCTCCTCAATTCCACTCTGATCATCAGACACTATGCCAAAGTGGGCCTTAAGCTTAGAGAATGAGCCACGGCTACTAAACGCACCTCAGGGTCTGTCTGTAAGCTCTAGGCTACTAGGCTTCCCTGAGCACTGCACTTCACTGCTCTGTGGCATTGCTGCTAACAGCTTTTGCGTTTGGCGCATACCCTCTGCCGCCATCTTTAGTCTGTCTTCCAGCATGGTGGTACGGAGCTTACCTGCTTCTCGGTGAGCTCTGCAGCTGTACCAGCTGCTCGATTCACTCCTCACTGTGGCCGTGCGGCGCCAGAGGAACATGATGCTTAGCCAGCAGTATTATACCAGTCACAAATATGCAGGTACCAGTAATTTGGGCACTGATCATGTCTGTCATCCAACGCCATCAGTGCTTGGCAGAATAGACAGTTCGTCATCCTGCCCGAATACACACATGAGTTTTATAGAATTGTAACAATTTTGTACAAGCAAAAAGAAAAGTCCACGAGTTTAGAAGGAAACCGAGTTGGCGGTGAGGAACAAAATCACGCAGAGCAGTTTTGTTCTCAGTAAATTAACAACACATTTCCGTTCAGTTAAGAGGTTTACTTTGTAGTTTTTTTTTTTTTTTTTTTTTTTAAATCTTACAGTATCAGAATTTGCTCTAAAACCACCATTTACATATTTTTATACAATCTTAGAATACAGATGATAATCTTATGTGCTCAGTTTTTAAAGCATCCAGGAAAAATATTGAAATGGAGTTCTGTTCAATTTTCAGCAATGATGCAAAGAGTATGTCCATACTAAATGTGCAAGTTACCATAAAATTGTGCGTTTTTATATAAAATTTCTGCTAATTAAGTTTTCATCCATAAATTATGGCACGTGTGCAAATGGTCTGTCTTGAGTACAAGGTGGAAGTGTTGCAATGCAATAATTATGGGGTTATTGTTGCATTATGAAGGTTTAATGGGTTTTTAACGGCTCACCCTTATACAAATGAACATTTTATGGATTACAGTTAATATTAAAGTGGGGGAAAAGTGTATTTTACCATCCCATAATCTGTCAGCTTCCAAAACTGTACTCGCTCTTCTCCTTTTGTCCACAGTTTAAATGTATTGCTCATATTTACCTGTTCACCCTTTCTCGTCTTTTGATTTCTCATTTATTTCCTGTTATTCAGTCATCCTTTCTCTCACTTTCCCTTCACTCACACGGTCACCTTCCCCCACACACACACACACACACACACACACACACACACACACACACCCCTTGCCTGCTGGTAAGACTACGTGTTTTCTGAAAGCTGCACTGATTGCTGACAGTGCCCCACCCTCACACACCTGTTTTGGGTCCCGTCCCGTTCCCCCCCCAATCCTTTTCACTCGCATGCCAAGAGATACAAATGAGTCATCCAGTTGCATGAGGGGTTACTTAACTTTTATTGCAGTACAGGTATATTTTCAAGGAGAATAGCTTTCAGGATTTAGTGTTTTCAGTTTATTTTATTCATATAGTACTTATTTTCACATTTTATGCATTCTGGTGTGTTCAGGTTAGTTTAATGAATTTGCTTTCAGTATCTTTAAAACTTGACGGTTACTTTGGCGCCTTGTGCATAATAATGCTGTCATATGTTTACACAAGCATTGTGACTGGAAAAACGAGTTGTTTGTCCCCAGCCTCCATCTCCTCCTTCTCTCCTGCACTTCTTGTCTCCTTTGATCTGTTCATTTCTTACTTCACTGTGGAATATATACGATGAACCAGAGCAGGTAAGACATCACCTGGCGTGTGTAATTGCTAATTCTGCCGGCTTTACCTTTATGCTAAGACGTTATTTCAAGATCATACTCCCGAGCAAAGTTTCAGTTAGAGTGAAAATGCTGTACATGGCGTTTTGGATGATCTAGATGATATCACTCCTTGGCATGTCTGCACACTTGGATGTTAGGAGGCTTTTGAGATTGGTTTTGGCTCTAGCTCAAACGTTTGAATTCATTTCCAGTTCATGGGGTGGGGTTTTTATTTATTTATTTATTTTATAACTTATAAGTCATTTTAATCAAATTGTTGGCAAAATGTTAGCGCCATGGATGGTGTAGTGGTTAGCACAGTCTCCTCACAGCAAGAAAGTTCCAGAATTCGAACCTCATGGCCAACAGGGTCCTTTCTGTGTGGAGTTTGCATGTTCTCCCCGTGTCTGTGTGGGTTTCCTCCGGGTGCTCCGGTTTCCCCCATAGTTCAAAGATGTGCAGATAAGGGAAAATACCCAGCCGCTGGGATTGCACAAGCAATACGGTGCATACTTAGTGCTGGTCCCAAGCACAGATAGATTCAGGAAGGTTGCGTCAGGAAAGGTATCTGGTGTGTTTATAAAAAAAAAAAAAAAAAAGTGCCAAATCAAATCTGCAGGCCATGATGATCTGCTTTGGTGACCCCTAATGGGAACAGCTGAAAGAAGTAGTAGTTGGGAAAATATTAGCACACAACAAACACACATACTGTATGTTATTAAATAAGGTTTAAAGTTGGCTCAATTATCTGTAACCTACAGCTAAAAGTCATATTTTGTGTTCCTTTGTCAGCTTTTGGCTTTAGCGGAGTGTGTTTGCTTTTCTCTAGAGCGCCATCTCATATGTTTCGCTACATTGCCGATTAGCAGACAAGTTTTTCCTCAGGCTTTTATTGACTCATCTTCGGTACAAAGCGTCTGTTTACACTTCCAAACAGCATGTTTTCGACTTTTAGACTTGGACTCCTTTCAGGGCAAGGCATGAAGAACGTGTGTGCATACACTTGAGCTATCTATTGCATCACCTGATACGGCAGCTTGAGTTCGTTTGATTGGCTTGGGCTGATATGCTCATATAGACCGCTATACCTGCTTGTGTAGATTAGTACTTATGGTCTGTTAATGTGTTACGAAATATCATTTAAAGAGCAAAACAGAAGGTGAACATGATAAGTTTTCAGTTATGGAGTTTTTGATTAGGTCTGGTTTCACCATCTGTGTGTTTCTGAATGTATGTGGGCGGTTGCATGTGTGTCCATCTTCATACTTGCATGTGACATGAATGATACTTGGACAAGAGGAAGTGAAATGCTAAATTAAAATCTCGCATTTCACTACAGAGTGATGGAGCGGATTGATGGTATGTGCTTCTGGTTTGTATGCAAGTGATCCGGTGCGATTAGGTTTTAAAGTCAATCAGATCAGGTTTCCAATGTTCTTCACAGAAAAACTCTTTAGCTAGCTAAGTAACATGAACTGAAACATTTTCAGCTTAGTTACATGCGAGTTGAATTTAGTACCCAGTGTATGAGAATGAAAGTAGCTGGAACTCTGATCACCTCTTTGTTTGCGACACATCAATACTTCGTTCTCGTTCATCAGAAATCAAAGTATTATATTAGCAGTATTAGTCAAACTTTTAACAGCACCAAATTCTCATTAGGTTTCCAGATGCACAACCAGACGCACCTACCGTCCTCATTTGATTTGATAGATGCACTTGAGGTGCTGTTTGGACTTCAGATCCGTACACATCAGCTCATCAGTGTGCCACACTTCTCCATAAAGCCACTCTCTGTGTCCTGACACAAATATGTCTCGATGTAGTTGCAAGAATAAATCGGCCCTTGGCTCCATGAAGAGCAGATTTTGGACATAAACGTGAACTTTCCCATAAAATCTCTGCCCACCCGTGATTTATGACCACTTCCATGTTTGGGGAAGTTTGTGTGGGAACGAGAGGGTTTGACGTTACAGCATTGCTGTAGTAAACAGTGCTGTTTTGGTGGGTACTAGAGAGAGAGAGAGAGAGAGAGAGAGATGCTTAGTCTGAATGGTCAAAGTCAAAACCTTTTGTTAGTCATCATTAATTAGGCTGCTCATTATAATGGCATTAATGACTTTCCTGAGGAAGACACTCTGGCAGTGAAATTTGATATTCATATTTGTTTCCTTACGTAAATATAGTCGAAAGCTCCTCTCACTTGAGAGTACACACACGCACACAGTCTCTTACACACACTTTAAACACTAACTTTTAATCTTGTCTCCCTAGTCTTTTTAACTCTCCTGGGGGGGTGAATAGAGAATGATCAATCAAGCAGACACACACACACACACACACACACACACACACACACACACAGAGGGTTGACTTGTGAAGGAGGGCACATTTTCACCCACAGCAACAGGACAGAATACTAAACACTGTCGTTAACCACAAACTCCCCCAAACTCAGTCTTTACTGCACCATGAGCGCCTGCAGCTCTGCCTCTGCCTTTGAGTTTGTAAGTAAACGCCAGTAGAAATGCTAGATAACGTAACTATCTTGTCTGTGGTGTTTCATCTTTCCATCTTTTTCCAGCTATTTTTTTTCCTTTCCTCTTCCTGAGTGTGGGAAACTTGCTGTAATGTTATGACCAGGAAATATTGATCCTGACGGTAACTAGTAATGATATGTTTGCCCTTGATGTTTTCTTTGGGTAATTTTGTTCTTATAGGGTGACACACAAGTTGTATTACACAACTGAACATGAAGGAACAATCTCCTTTCTATCCGTTATTTTCGTATTTCAATTTGATGTCATGGTTTCGTTTTGGAATTACTTGAAATGCAGTACGTTTACTCAATTTCATTTTTTTATTAATGTTTTAACATGTTCAGGATTAGGACGAGTCGGGGAAATCCTGCTTTTAAAAACACCAACTCCTCCACAACACTTCCTGTGTTTGCCTAGTCTGCATTCCTTACTCTGGGTTTTTAATGTGGGGGTGTTTTTTTTTTTTTTTTCTTTCCATGGTTTGTTGTGTAATGTGTCTTTCCCTAGAAGTAATTTTGCGGTGGGGGTTTAAATGTCTGATGGACGTTTAAACCTCCTGTTTCCTATAACCCCCTAAGGGAGTCACACCCATGTCCCTACTGGGGAATCTCCAAACTGTTAGTCAATCATTTGCATTCTTCAGGCTCTACTAGATGATAGGTTTTTTTTTTTTAATTTCTCTATTCAGTTCAATACGTAATGTGTATCAGTGTATCGTCTCTTTTTTTAGTATTGATCTTTAATAGAGCATCTAAAAAGAATATTTTGCACATCAGTGGCTGTCACTACAAGTCCAAGCCTCTCTTAACCAAAGTAGCCACCTGCTATGTGAATGAATGCAGTAATCAGTGCACCAAATGGCTTCCACACAGAGTTTAAAATCTTTCCACTTTGAGCTCAGCACAAAATTACGTTCAAGATGTCTAACAAAGTGGTGTAAAACTCGTTTTGGGTAACTGGTCATGTTACAGTGGAGTAGACAAATAACGCATCAACAACTCCTCTTAAACATACCGGCATTTATCTGAAACGTACGTTCAGCATGCATAAACGAACTGAACGGGCCTCACCTACAAACCAAGATGATTCAGGATCTTCCAAGAAAACAACATTTACCAGATTATGGTTTTAACCGTACAGTGGCTTGCATAAGTGTTCACCTCCCTTGAACGTTTCCACATTTTGTATTGGCAACCTGGATGTTTTCCACAGCTTGGACTGATTGACAAATTATTCGCATGCTTATATTACATTACAAGTATTTAGCAGATGCTCTTATCCCGAGCGATGTACAATGTACCTGGAGGAGTTAAGCTACTACCACACTGTCTCGTATCTTGCCATGTGGCTCAAATGGCAAGAAATGAGGCGTATTTTGTCCAAAATTAAAGTCCTGTGACGTACACGGCATATGTGTGGCGTATCTGGGGCTTGTATGAGGTTCAAGGGATGTAAAGTTATGGCGTACTGAGGCGTGTGATGTGTTGCTGCAGCGTAACTGTTTCATTGGCGTGGCGTTTCTTTTTGTTCTTACGTGTGACGTTGCTGCTGCTGCGTACCTGCGGCATTCACAGGTATAAAAAGGGGCCTCATGCTGCGTTTGTCATTCGTCACAGTCAAAGGATCATGCCAGCGAAGAAATCAGGATCTAAGAAGGGCAAGGGAAGAGAGAAGACATCAGCTGCATCCACCCAGCCAGCCCCGGCACCATCATCAGACACGTCAACTAAAGTGTTCGGACTGCGTAATAGGTGTTCGAGCAACGTTCCTGCTGTGTCACTGCTGCGTAGCTTTCTTTTTTACAGCGTACACTTGACGTATCAAAGTTGCTACGATTTAAGTGCAGACTTAAAAATACACTGCACCCTGGCGTACAAGGAGATCGTGTTATGCATCTTAGAGTACTAGCTATGTAAGCTGGTGATGCTGTAACGTTCCTTTCTTACTGTCTCGCAGCCTAATACGCCATACACACGCAAGGCTGAAACGCCAATGTGTGAACCGAGCATTAGGGGTTGGGTGTCTTGCTCAAGGACACTTCAGCCATTCCTGCTAGTCCAGGGAGTCGAACCGGCGACATTTTGGTCCCAAAGCTGCTTCTTTAACCATTAGGCCATGCCCATGCCATAATGTAATGTCCGAATGTAGGTCCTTTTTCGAATTGTTCAATTCCGTTATAGCCCACAAGTCGATTTTTAAATTAGGACACAGAATTTAAATTCATTTAGTGGGCTGAATTTGAACCTTAATGCTGTCCCTCATCTAAAGTTTTCAAATTCTATGAGTTGCACTCCAGGGAATATCAGCCCTGCCAAAAGGAAAGCTGTAGATGGTTCTATCTGGTATTTTGCCGGCAAGAAGTGATGCACATACTTTGTGTGGCCAAAAACATAAAAACAGAGAAATCTAAGCATTTATTTCAGAAAAAGTCATGTTTAGCATTAAGTGGACATGACTAGTCATTTATCTCACCATCACTTGTTTTGTCGGATGCAGATCCAGACTGCAGCTTGTAGATTTAGCCACAGGGCAATTTGGCCGTACATTTGTCTTTCTCTCTCCCAAACCGTTCCAGGCCTTTTCACATGATGAATCACTCAAACTCATTCCCAAAACAGATCTGTTGTTCTTGCCGTCTTCCGTGGCAGCTTTTACCGTGCTGGAAAAGCACGTTGGTTGTTTTCTTGAGCCGTCATTAGCTTCATTTGCCAGGAATTCGTGATAAGAGTGTGAAAATGTATTCCTGTTTGCAAAGTGGCCGGTTGCATTTAGCAAAACGTTCTCTTTTCATTAACTTCAACTGCCAAGAAGATTCTCGTTTGCATCTTCCAAACAAAACTGAATTACAGTACATGCTCAGAATAGGACGTTACATCTCGCAGCGCTTCTCCTTTTCAGCATTGACGGATTGGATTTCCTTCATCATGACAAGATCTCAGGACAAACAACCTGAGTAACATATATTTAATCTGAGCAATACTTTGCATCCAAGTTTGCTTTTTAGGTCTAGAGTTGCAGTTTTCACCACCGATTATGGGAAGTCATTAGGACCTTTTCACATTCCTGTTGCATTTAACAAAACTTTGGTTGAAAGCACAAGTATTCTAGTGAGTGGCTGAATTATTCGCCCTATAGTCATGTTTTTGTTTTAAAGGGAGGTTTTATTCATTTAAATAATTCATAATAGATTGTACTAATCAAAGTAATGTCAAGGTTAAGTTG
This sequence comes from Sciades herzbergii, assembly GCA_026153275.1. NCBI lineage: Eukaryota > Metazoa > Chordata > Actinopteri > Siluriformes > Ariidae > Sciades > Sciades herzbergii. The sequence continues at coordinate 12,269,584 of JAPFFA010000004.1, read as the reverse complement.
TTAATGACGATCAACTATTAACATTTGATGAAAATATAAGGCATCACAACATTTTATATAAACAAAGCAAATGCTGTGTGATCAGGATATTCAGACAGATTTTAATTTAATGCAAATACAATAGCTACTACAGGGATAGTCTCAGTTTGAAATAACGTTATCACGATGTTGCATTAGTAGAGACCTTGGGGTTTTGGTTGCGTATACAAATTTGAGCAATAAAAACAGCTTAAATCCACTTTCACTTGTTAAAGCAACGCTAAAACATGAAGCAGATTGTGCAGATTGACGTGGCCTGTAGCCGCCTGTCACTTCCATCTGTAGGCTGGAACACCATTGTTGCCAAAATTGCCCACGTAATATATTACTCATTATATTGTGTTTTTCTTTTTTTTTTTTTTTTTAAAAAGCCTTTTAAATTTTAAATCTGTGCCTTCTGCTTGGGTTCTTAGGATCGACAGACACCTGATGCATGTGGTTGTGAATCAGGATCTTATAATTATGTTCTATGAAACTGATCACCTGAGCGTATACTGTGTGTTTACTACATAATATGAGCAATTTTGCATTTCTGACCTGACATTTCAAAGGTATATTTGAATACTTAAGCTGATGGATTGTGTATCCTAATGTTTTTCTTCTTTCTGGCAGGTTTTTCCAGAGAAGATCAGTGACAGTGCGGGGAGTTTGTGGAGTCTCATCACCCAGAGTCACCTCAGATTAATAGACCTGCAGAGAGAGACCGAACGGGAGATTTCACACGTCAGTCAACAGTGAGTACACACATGGACACGGTCTCACGTGGCCAGTAGCTGGAAGTAATCCCTAGCTGCTTTCTCACATGTCTGTTAATCACTTTTTTTTATATTTTCAAATTGTTCAGCTAACATTAGCTCGGTTCAATACATCTGTCGGAACTTAACTTAAAGGAAAGATGATGCATATGTTACCTGCAGCTACAACAGAATAGTGTTTCTTCGCTAATGTTTGCACAAGTGTAAATGGAAAAACATTTTCTGGATCATATCTGTAATAACTTGTCTCTTATGTTATTGAACTCCAAGCATTAGCCTTTTGTTAAACTGTTCTAGTTTGACGCAGATGTCACGCAGGATTTTTATCTTTGTAGTAATGAAACTGAATAGATCTGATCTAAATGTTCTGCATTGTTACATTGAATTACAAGCACAGAGCTTGTCCCATGCTATTGTGCCTTTTTAAATGCATTTGGTACACTAAGGGTACACTTGCTGTCGTGCATTCTAACAGTTCTGGTTAAACTTGGATGGATATGTAGACATGAGGTCATAAAAAGCGAAATACGAGAAAGGAGCATGTCGGCTTGTACTGTTTTACTAGATTCAACTGCTAATTCGCCTGGAAATTATCATACAGAATAAAGAAACGCATGCAACTCAAGCACGCTCAAATTAATAAGACCTACGGTTAAAATTACAACAAACCTTCCTCCAGAGTGACCAAAGTTAAGTCATTTAGGTTGGCTGAAAGAACAAGGAAAGTGATTTGAAAGAAGAAAACAAGACCTGTGAAGATAATACACAGTACTTATCCTGACAAGGACTTGTCATTCTGGTAACGTCCAGATCCTCCACCCACATTCTGGATGATTTGTAACCGGTTTGTTTACATCAGACTTGCAGAAGCGAGAGTTTGTTCTCACACACTATGCTTTTTCATTCTCTGCCCGTATACAGGGGGCTGCAAAAGTAGGTATACAGTAATGAAAAGCAAAACATTCGCACAAAACGCTATTTTTATTGATTTATACAAACATTATTAATCCCTCAAATGTTCAAACTGTTTGCCCCCGGCATTCACACACTCCACTAGTCGAGTGTGGACATCCATGCACGTTCTGACACAAAGGTCTTTATCAGCATCAATTTCCTGGCAAGCCTCCTGTATGAACTGAATCATGGCATCAACAGAATGTCGCTTGCGTGCGAAAACCCCATTTTTTACACATCCCCGGAAAAAGAAGTCCATCGGGGTGAGATCCGGCGAACGTGGTGGCCAGTCAACGGCTCCCCGACGTCCGATCCACCTGTTGGGAAATTCTTTAAGTAGCGCACGCACATTGAGTGCGAAGTGCAGTGGCGCCCCATCCTGCTAAAAGTATAAGTTGTCCTGCTGCTCTTGTTCGCGTATAATCCTTACTGCATACCAACTTTTGCAGCTGTGTGTTTATTTCTGTAATTCATATCGGGGAACATTTTAATAGCAAAATCATATCGGTTATGTGTAATCGTGAATAACTTCAACAATACAGCACACATACAATTCATAAATATAGTCGTCATCGTCTTTTGGCTGCTCCCGATTAGGGGTCACCACAGCAGATCTTTCGTCTCCATTGCTCCGTCTTTCTCATCCTTCTCTACTACACCTGCCACTTTCATGTCCTCCCTCACTCACTCACCACATCCATGTATCTCCTCTTTGGCCTTCCTCGTTTTTGTTTGCCTGGCAGCTCCATCCTCAACATTCTCCT
>JAPFFA010000004.1:11534012-11545788 GCA_026153275.1 Sciades herzbergii | reverse complement strand
ATTCAAATTCTTCTAAAATCATCTTCTGTAGTGGAACTTGAGAAGGAACAGGAAAACACAAAATTTTAACTACGCACACACACACACACACACACACACACACACACACACACAAAATACTGGCCATTCTAAATCAAATTTGATAAAAACTCATGACAGCATTTCCACCAGAGGGTGTTGTACAAGTCCAATATACAAAATAGTGCTTATTCCATAACTTTAAACGATTTGATCTGAGAATGACAGAGAGTTTAATGGGGTAATCAAATTAATTATTCGATTACTTTTATATCACATTTTTAGTAATGGGTCATTGTGGATTATCTGATGTTACCATTGTCTCTGAATCTAGTGTGTGCAAAACAGGTGCATTAGAGGTGGTTACACCCACTGTCGTTTTATCCGTCGTCATTGGTTGATTTTGCTGAGATGGGCATCCAAGTACATTCAAAATGGCACCATCTGGACTTAACAACAGTTTACTGGTAGTACAGATGGCTTGCCCACCTGAAACTTGTGTTGGAGTCTTGCTTTTAACCTGTGGTGGATGGTTAGCGACGTTCATTCTAATATTTCCAGGTTGCACAGGCCTAACCGGTTGACAAGTTGCCATTAACAGCGTGTTAACAGACGGAGATACCGTCGCAACACAAGTGGTTTGACGACTACTACTAATTGTACTGCCAATTGGTGGGACAGTCGCCACAGGAAGTGTCTGCATCCTTGATACTGTACTACTCATGGGTGACACGGTGACCACTGGGGATGGCCAGGAGATCACAGTTTTTACTTCGGTTATGACCGTTTTTAATTTTGGTGCAGCACTGGCAGGTTCTGTCTGTAAACGTTCTGGAGTGGTCATGCTCGGTAAGCATCTCTGTGACCGAGAAGAAACCGTAACGTTTTCTTTTGGGCAGCTGGTAACAAGACATGAAGAAGCAGCAGAGTATTCCTTCATTTCAGGGAGTAAAAAGGAAGGAAGTCTTACGATTTGGGTCAAGCCTTGTTGCCCAGATGATTGGGCAGGACTTAATTGAGACACTTGTGCAAGAGTAGAAGAGTTAACGGAGACTGGTGGGGGTCTGATTGCAGTTAAAAGATGATTAACAGAAACGGACTGTTCAGTCTTTGCTATGATGGGTGCTGGTTGCCTGGCTGATGTTTCCTGTGACCTTATACCAGGTGCTACCATTCTCAGACCTTGAACAACTGAAGCAGCAGGAGGAGGAGTCAAAGTACCTGCCACCATTGGGGCAGGATATATAGAATTTGCCCCCAGTCGGGCTGTAGGATGCACAGTAGGACTTGAGATAAGAAGAACGTGACTGCCTGGTGCAAGTCCTTGAGCAGGTACCACAAGCCTCGTGTTGTTAATTAATAGTTGGGTTCCAGGAGCAAGTGGAGCAGTAGTATTAATCACAACTTTTTCCTGAACTGTTGTGGTACCAGGGATGGCGTTTATAGGAGTTCTCACCGTAGAAGCCATTACTGATCGGGTTCCGGTACAAGGGTTGGCCGATGCATGCCTGGCTGTTGTGGTGCTCAAAGCTAGAGGCTGAGAGACCCTAGTCATAGGGTTGATGATAGGAAGTTTGATAGTTGTGGAAGCCATACTAAGGGATGTACTATCCAACGGTTTGTCCTGCATCACTCCTATTGGTAAAGTAGTACCTTTGTTAAATGAGCTTCCTAATACAGAACAGCCTATATTTGGAGCTGAGCTGCTAACTACTAGCTCTGATCTATTATTCATCACGCTGGACATTGGGATAGCAGTTGACACAGAGTGAGAGACACTTTTTTGTTGGCCTGCTGAAAGGAGTTCAGAGGAGGCCATATTCCCAGTGTCATAAGTGGAAAACCTACTTTTGCCATCAACACATTCGCTTAATTTGACCGGACCACCGACAGTCACTAACGAACAGCTATTTGTAGCAGAATTGCTGCTCTGGACAAAAAATTGCCCACTTGAAGTTGCAAGTACACTGGACAGCATCATAGGCGCAACTTTCGTGGCGGTTTCTGCTGTTTTTTTGCTGGTTATTGGAGTTCTGTCCAGTATTCCAGCTGCTAATCCAGTAATGTTGATGCCCTGGACTTTATTCAGAGTATCAGCAGACGTGCTGCCGGTGGCTTGTCCGAGGTTGGGTCTAACCTTCATGACTTCAACTGCTGCTGAAGTAGTTGTAGCAGTAATACCAGACTCGGATGTTATTAACCCTTTAGCAACTGTAACCGTAGAGCAAGCAGAGCCAGATTGACTCGTAAACTTGATCTTTGATCCTGGAAAAGCAGAAGTAGTGGTGATACTTGATACTGATGCGGAGACGTTTGTAGTGGATGTGACTACAAAAACTTTCTGGAAGGTAGACTGATCTGGATTGGTGCTAGTATCTTGGGGTCTCGTTTGAGCAAGTTGAAATATATTTTCGGGAGCAGCGCTCTGGACAGCCCACTCAGATGAAGGGACACTAGCATTGGTTTGTGAGGTGGCTGGAACTAGTGAATTAATACCAATTAATATTTGGGTACTTTTTGCTGAGTTGCCAGAAACAGACCCTAAGGGGAAAGGCAAGTCATTGGTAAAGGGTACTGTACCACTTAATCTTTCCATCAGAGGGGATGGGTTCACTGGATTGGCACTTTTTAGAGGTGATTGGGGTGCTGAGGTAAAAGAAATTCCTTTATCATTTAGAGAGGAGACAACAGGCATTAACTTGGCAGGTGTAGTCGTTTGAGCAGTGGATGTTGCTACAGTAGATGCCTTGGACACCAGGAAAGCTTGAAACTTAGGGGGGAGAGTGAAAACAGGGCTGGATGGCAAAACACTCACACCACTGTTGTCTGACGTCTGTACCTTCACCACTCCTGTGTTTCCTCCTCTGGTTGTGACAAGAATGGACTGCGAGTCTCTGATGCACACTGTCTTTAACTCTTGATTAAGGTCACATTTGTTGGGATCAGTAGTGGCTGAAGTAGACGTAGTGGATCCCTTTAGGGTTGAGCTTGGTTCGGCAGTCTTTTTACGGGCAGGTGAAACGCCAACTGATTTTTTCAAGCTAGGTGAAACAGCAGATGAAGTCATTACAGTGCTAATACTTTTTAACGGAGACACTTGTTGGACTGGAATCTTGTTTTCTGGCACAGTGAACCCTGAAGTATTGGACAAATGTGGAGCAGGCTTGGTTGTGGCAACAGCAGTAATGCCTGATGGCTGCGGAGCTCTTTTTTCCTCAGTCTTTTGAATGAGTAAATTTGTGGGAAGAATAATAACCTGCTGCATTGCCTTCTCTCCTGTTTTCTGATGAATGACTGGCTGCACTGAAAACCGAACTGGCATGCCATTATTCCTCACCAAACTCAAGCCCTCCGGAGCTTTATATACAACCTGCATAGGCTGCTGTACAGATGACGACGTGGATGATGAAGTATTTGCTTGCATGGAGACCGGTGTCGGTTGTGGTGTAGGCTGACAAACTGCTATAGGGTTGGCTGTGGTTAAACTTGCAGAAACGGTCTTATTTGGACTTTGCAAAGTTTGCTCCGTCACGGTTACCTGCGGATGACTTATCAGGGTTACTTTATTTCCAACACTCTTGGCCAGCAATGCCTGAATTGGATTACAGCGCCTCTGATAACCACCCCAGGGTGCAGTTACCACTGACGTTGTTTCAGCGGTTGAAGCATTTGCTCCTGCTGTACTTTGTTCCCCAGATGCATCCTTCGTTTGTGGTTCAGGGGTCACGGAATCATTAGCGAACATCTTTCCTTTTTTGCTAAGGCTGAAGTCCTCATCTAGGCTCCCACTCTGACGGCGCTTTGAGCTTCGAGTCAAAGGTCCAGATTCACTCAAAGCTGTGTTAACTTCTGATCTGCTGACAAAGTGTGCTGATGATGGATTTCCAACGTGACTTTCACAGTCTGCAAAAATGAAAACAACAATGAACCGATTGATTATTTGAACAAGCATATTGCGTTATCATTTTTGTGGCTACTGCCTCACAGAAGCGAAGCCATCGTGTTGTAAGAATGCATACGCAGAAGCATTACGATTACCAGAACGGCGAATTGTGATCTCACGTTATCAAAGGTACACAAGAACGAGTGGCGAAGCCACTATGTCATCGTGTTGTAAGATTGAGTGCAACACGAGCGAAACTTCGTAGCCAATCAGCACTTATCCTGATCGAGTTCGATTACCCGTTCTATTCTTGATAAACTTCGGAACCAATCAGAACGAGAAACGAAATAAGAGAAACCTCGTTATAACTTTGTAGTATCGGAAGATAATCGGCAGATAAAAAGAGAAACGAAATTCACCTCGTGGTCCGCCAAGGCTACTGATTCGATACTGAGTAAGTAGTGTTTATTTTAAGAAAATTCACCTTTTGATTATCACAGCTTTTGCAAGTTTTTTTTTTTTAGCTTTTTGGCAGATATATCGAGAAGCCGATATCAAACTTCTGCTATTTGCGTAAATTTTTTAAATTTTACTCTAGAGTCTTTACACTACACTTGTGAAACAAAATGTGCTCATTAGTACTAAATAATGCTTCGAAGACAATTCATCAACGAGTGCTTTCTTACTACTTTGAAAATATAGTTCACAGCACTGTATTTTGAACAAAACACAGTAAACAAACTTGGTAACCAAAATACTCCAAGCCCTGATGCTGCTCACAGCTTGGTGACGCGAGTATCACTGATGACATGTATATATGCTATATTCACTGTATGGACATGGGATCAGAAAACAGATTTATTTATAAGCAGGAGCCACATGGACCCATAGGGTACCTATTTTTATAAATTACTATGGAAGTACATTATAAAGCAGCCGAGTTAAGCCAGAAAACAATGACCGATTATTAAGAAATGCATAAAATAGACTAGTGGGAAACTAAAACTCTTTAAAAGCAATTAGAAAGGCAGAGCTCATTCTCCCTTTATGACTTAACCAAAATAAATACATTCTTGGAGGAAAAAAAAAAGGTTCATATTTAAATCACCTGTTATTCCAGAGTCGCCCTTCAAAAGTCTCTCGGTTTTATCCTCATCCTTCAATTCTCTGCTAATCTCTGCAGATGAACAGCCTTCTTTGTACGCCTCTCCATCGACTTCGAATGACCCCCACTCCTCTCGGACAAAGTTTTCAAACTCGGGATGCTTTTTAAAGTCGTCGCTTTCCTTTTTCAGTCGAGCCCTAATGAGAGAAATGGCCAGGGTTGGGTTTACACTAATAGTTGACTAAATTTACAAGAAAATTAGATTTTTCAACAATAAGCAACAAGATAGAAATCGAAGTGATGCACTTGCTTACCTGTTCCTGTGAAAGGCCTTGAGTAATTTCGGTTCCCATGGCAACAGCTCGTTCAGTAGTCTTATGAGGGTAATGTGAAGCTCCTTCACGGCTTCTCTCTTAAAGTACCACCTTTCCTGAAATGTCCCAACCAAAAACTCTTTTAACGGAGGCCAACAGTGCATTTTCTTTGTATTGAGGCAAACTTGACTGCCATCAAAATGGGTCATTTTGGACAAAGATAAATACGTATGATTAATCGATCAATCTGGGTGTTTGTTTGTGAGAATTCCCCCTCTTACTAACACATCTCTTTTTGGTGCTCTCCAACTCATCGAGCTCATCCTCAGTCCTGCTGATGAGAATCCTCAGTTCATCCAAATTCGTGCAGACCAACTATGAAAGGGTAAAACAAAGAGGAGTTAATAAATGTGTGATTGGGTGAGGACAAACAGACGACAAAGAACACACGACATTATTAACTCCTTATTAATCCCATTTGCTCGATCTTTATGGGAAAATACCAGGCCGAGGCCTTGACAGTATGGACCGAGTCATAGGCAGCGAGGCCTGTACAAAAAAAACAAGACCTCGGTCTGATATTTTCCCGTAAAGACCGAGCAAGCCAGGTTAATAAGGAGTTTATTATATGGCTTTTTTTTTTATTTCAAAGATTAAACTAGACGGTGATCATAATGAGGCATGACACTGCTTTCAGTCACGTTGCATTTGTAACGTAGTTGAGTCACGCAGGCAGAATAGATGACTTGCAACCACGTGATCAAAATGTGCTATGTCACGAGCGTCTGCCATGATGGTGGATATACAAAGCAACTAGGATGGCAGCTGCTGAAAGCGTGTCTGTAAACAGTGCTGAATTTTCTCAGTATTACCACGATTTGAACGATTGAGCGAATATAGATGTGTGCGGTTTTGACTCGTATTATTTATTAAAAAAAATAAAAATTCAGGCTTTTCTGAAGATAAGATGCTTCTACCAACCATCGACTACGAATACAGTCATTTCATCCCATGACCACTTCGTCCAAAGCCTTTTTCATACGCACCATCAGTTATTTTATATATTTCAGGTATTTGTTTGTTCGAAAAAAGAAGGAATTCTCAATGGAATCTGATCAAAGCAAAACACATTTTTGTAAAGCAAATGAGTGCCATAATATGGATCGTGTTAAATCTTTAAGCGCAGAGCAGCGCTCTCGCGGGGGCTTCGTTCGTGAATCCCACGCCGAGGCACGGTCCTATCGACCCGACACCGTGCTCTTTCCAAGGGGGAGGTTTAGAGGGAGGTGCCTGTCAAATTTGGCTTCACTGCAAGCTTGGTTGGCAGAGTTATCAATTTTTAAAGCCAGCTGAATCATGTTAAATCTTTAGGTGCTGAACACAGGAATACCTGAAAATAAAAATCACTGATAGCGCGTCTGAAAAAGGCTTTGAACGGAATGTCTTAACTATTGGACGAAATGGTCATTGGACGAAGAGTCCTGCTCCCTTCATCTCCTCTCCGTACTAAGCCTCAGAGTTTCCTCGCCCTCTTTCCGAATCAAGGTTGGAATTCTTTAAAAAAAAAAAAAATGCGCCATGGTCACGAGTACTGTTGTGACCACAACCATATACAGCATAGCTAAAAGAACGCTTAAAGCAGTGGAGAAACAAAGAGAGTTGCACACGCGTGACTGTTTTGTACGGAATGTCGCTTGACCCTGCATTTGTATCTCCACTGACATGGCTGGCATCCGGGTTTCTATTTTGCTTTGACGTCACTTGCAAGTCAAGGATGCTGAGAAAATTCAGCACTGTTTACAGACACGCTTTCAGCGACTGCCATCCTACTTGCTTTGTATATCCACCATCATGGCGGACGCTCATGATGTAGCACATTGATCACGTGGTTGCAAGTCATCTATAGTCAGCTGGGATAGGCTCCAGCTTGCCTGCGACCCTGTACAGGATAAGCGGCTACGGATAATGGATGGATGGATGGATTAGTTTTTTGGGGGTTTTTTTGCAACACTGAAAGCTGGCGCCTTGGAAAGAAAGTCCATAATCGCCCGTGGGTGTTACAGGAAAATTCTGCCCACCAAGGAACCAATCAGAGGGCACGATTTTACCAGAAGAAGCTCATGCTATATAATAATAATAATGTATACTGTGCAATGTTTTCATTAAATCAGTGCAATTAAAGTAGCAATAATATTAAAAGATAAAAACGTGGCTCTTTCGCTGATGGTCATATTCAAATAAGATTCAAATTTCCTTTTTTTTTTGTATAGTGCCTTTAACCACAGACTGTCAAAAAGCAGCTTTACAGAACTATAGAAATGTGCCTTCTTTGTTTTTTAGGAAGGAAAATCTAACTTAATTCAGATCAAATAGTGAGCTCACAGTACAGCTACATTTACATTTTATTATTTAACAAAATTATCAGTTTATGAAGACAAAAGTTCTGAGAACAATACACTGGATACAAAGCCCACAAATTTAACTAATGCTGAAATAAGCATATTTTACCTTAAACGTTGGCTCCACTGGGAGCTGCAGAGGCTGATCCCGATTTTTTTCTGGAGTTTTCTTTGGAACAATATTTCTTCCTGGTTACAAAGAATCAAAACAACAGGGCACCAATTTCATAACATATTGGGTTGTTTCTAGGCGTGAAACAATACACTAAAGGCACAATATGAGACATCCTGATACAGGCTTTACACGGTGATATCGATACAAATAAAATATTGCATTTTGATAAAGGACAACAAATCAAACCTCTGCAATACAAGTACATTGTATTGGTGTAATTATTCCTATCATTAAAACATTAGTTTAATCTTTCAGTGTCATAAATCTATTTCATGGCAATGTCATGGAAAGATCATCTGATGGTGGTTTGTGTCTTAAATGATAAATCTGACGTCCTCCTGAAATGCACAAATGCAACACACCAATTTAACTGTACAGATGAGAAAACAATCATGATCTTATTTACTCATCCCACTGTAATTCCTTTCTGGCAGACTTGTAGTACTCGAGTCCGACTAGTGCCCTAATTTTAAGGACTCGTGACTTGACCTTGTGCATTAACTGTATTCGGACTTGTAAATCGGAGACGAGGACTCGGATTTTTTCTTTATTTTTTGTAACATGCCATAATAATTTGGCATAAGATATTTATATCTGCATTCATTTTGTAAAAAAAGAGAACGCACATTCACCTGTTCATATGTCATGTTCAGGAACAAACTAGTGTTAATGGCGCTAAAATGCCTGGAGAGAACGCCCCTAGGATTGTCCGCTTTGCTTATTACAGACTTCTCGTGCAGTGGGGAAGAAAAAAAAAAAAAAATTTAAAAATGCACTCTCCACCCAGAGAAGGAAGTGACACGCTATGTTCATTGGTCTGTTGATGGTGGGTGGGACTTGCTTGCTGAGCGATGAACTAGCTAGTGTTAACCCGCTCTCATGTTATTTGCCCTGTTGATAGTGGACGGGGCTTGCTGAGCGATGAACAAGGTTTTTATCTGCAGCCTGTTAACTAAGATGTCGAGCAGGAACGTTAGTCCAACACAGTAGCAGAGATGGTTTCACATAAAAGCAGCAACAGCCACCGTCACATGGTGCGGTTGGAGTCTTGTACTCGGACTCGACTCGAAATTTTCTTGAATGACTTGGACTTGAACACTGAGGACTCGAGACTGGACTCGGACTTGAGGTTTAGTGACTCGACTACCAGCACAACGCACGACGTGCTTGTGAATCATTTCATAACGCGAATGTGATTTATATCATTTTTTTAACCTGTGTTTTAGGCCACAGTCAAGCCAGCTGTGATAGAAACTCGAGTCTATGTATAGAAAACAGTTTACAGTAACTACCTCCTATGCCATGCCTATGCTATGTACGCGTTGTGAATTCTGGATAGTGTCAAAAAGTTGAGCAATAGTGTATTACGGGCTGTTTCGGTATTATTTCCTTCCCCACGTTCACATGAGCCAAATGAAACAAAGCGGCTTGTGATGGACACGTGTGACACATCACGCTTCCTTCTCATTAGCATCACTTTTGAGAATGTTAAGCAAGAATGATTCAAGACAGTTAGGTTCCTACTTGCAAATGTCCTGCTCTGTGTTTTACTACCTCTGGTGCTGCCACCTAGTGTAGAAGAAGGGTATTTTTGAGAAGCAAAGTTGTCTCGCCAGTATTTTGTAGAGCGATATTTGAGACAATGATATTGTATAGAATGCAAGTGTGCAAAACGTGATGTAATGTTCAATCCTAATTCAGCAAACTTCTCAAAACATCCAACAGCAATACTTGCCAATGGGAATCCTTTCCATTATGCATTTAATGAGTGTCTTTTCTAACCAGGAGCAACTAAATACAACACACAAGTTCCATATGTTGGTGTAAAACAGAAACATCACGGTTCTCTCTCCCTCACCTAACTTCTGTTTCTTTCTTTTATCCTTTCTCTTCAAGTCAGCAGCAGCTTTGCACACTCTGGCCTGTCTGAGCTTTTTCAGACCAAGCTTGCCTGTCCCACCCTTGACTCCAAGTAAATTTTCCTTCTTTCTTCTCTTTTTTCTCGACTGTATTTTCCCCGTTTCGGCTCGCGAGTGGCCGATCTGTCGAAAAATCACAGAAGCAGTCCTGTCTGATTCCGAGTCGGCTGTGAAACAAACACACGAGTGAGGCTGCGCATTTGTGAGGGAATCCATGGAACATTTGAAGCAAGGATGTCTATTTTGGCAAGATGATCCGTTCTTTACAGTAGCACCCATTTCTGATGGCAGGGAAGCTTCTAAAGCATTCGCACTCGGAGAATTGGCAGGAAATTTGCCCGTGTAGCAATTCATGCCAACCCTAAGACAAGGTTCATAGTCTGTATCTTTCCTGTCTTCTTTTAATTCAATGCTTTGCTTTACCTCTGTGGGTTTGTCCTTGATGATTCCAGGACTTGGCAACTCCTCCTTACAAAGGAACTGAAATTTGTCAGGTCCTTTCAAATCTACTTCACTTTCTTCCGAGCCATCATCATGGCCTCTCAGACAGAATTCCCAGTTCCTTGCTTCGACCTCAGGACAAGCACTCAAGTTCTCCTCTGTCCTGTCTACCATTGCAGGCTCTAGTTTCTTCACAGAGAAAGACGGCAAGGGGAATTCCAGTGGTAGACATGGAGTCTGGCGATATATACGCAGATCTGCACCGCAGAAATGTGGGAAATGTATGTATGTGTTTTCTTGACTGTCATAGCCCAAGATGGACTCTCGGCACTCGTGAATGGGCTGTCCAAGCACGGCATCCTGGACGTCCTTCTGAGTCTCATAGACATTGTCACAAAGGCCCTTAAGCAACCAAACACGTTGGTTGAATGGCAGCAAATGGAATGGCTTTTCTTCTAAGGGACTTGTGTCACCCAGGGTCCAGAAAAAACGGTGGCAAAGTCCGAGATGTTCAGCACAAGCCTCTTGGTCCTTGGCTCGGCCTACTGTGTGATACCATCCTAAGACTTTCTGCCTCAACTCTGCCTCCCAGCGACGATAAGGCAGAGCTGGGCGCCTGTGGAGTGTCGATCTTCGATGAGGAGGGCTAAGCAGGGAGGTCATGATCTTTGCCAAGAAAGAGCTACAGCGAGGCATTAACAGGCAGCGTTCCAATTCAAAGAATACGATCTCTGGAAGATTGAGGGATGTTTGAGCCAGGCACAGGAAATGACCGATAGCAGGAAGTTCCCACATGGTGCTGATGGGCCATGGTTCTGCAAGTGAGAGCAACGAGCGCTCCCATTCCTCCACTTCTTTGGCCGAAGCCTCCCCAGCCTCCTTCTTCTCGAGGTCTCGCTGCCTAGGTGTCAAAGGGCATGATTAAACAGGATGTTGTAGCATTTTAATACATGTAATAAGAATAATTTATTATAAATTTAGTAAATATAGCTAATATTGATTTTTGAACTGCTCTACTTTCCAGAAAACAGTTACATTAGACTTAATATAAGACTGTCGTCATCATAGGGAAAAGCAAAGAGCTTTCAGCACAAGCGGGACAGATGGCTATTGATCTACTAAACAACCATGAGGTCAGGTAGTGGATATGAAAATCCACTGTCCTAATCAGATATGGGCTATGGCTTTTATGATCACTTGAAAATTAAATCATATAAAATTGTATTTATTTTCATACATGTTCTGTATATTTGCATTGTTTCTGTAAGATTTTTTTTTGTAAGGCTTGGAATTTAATATCCAAGATTTTTCTGTGCCATAGACAAATTTCTAACCGGAACGTCAAGGACGTAGTCGTTTTGATGGCAGGCCAGATGACAACCACGACTACCAAAACATCAAACAGAACTGAAATGTGAGAGAGGACCAACTTCCACGACAAACTGTTTACAACCCCGATTCCAAAAAAGTTGGGACAAAGTACAAATTGTAAATAAAAACGGAATGCAATAATTTACAAATC
>JAPFFA010000004.1:9214825-9228157 GCA_026153275.1 Sciades herzbergii | reverse complement strand
CAAGCCCCGCCCACTATCAACAGGGCAAATAACATAAGAGAGGGTTAACACTAGCTAGTTCATCACTCAGCAAGCAAACCCTGCCCGCTATCAACAGAGCAATGACCATCGCGTGTCACTTCCTTCTCTGGGTGGAGTCTTACCAAATGACGATTGAAGTTCGAGGTCGTCCCCGTCGTCTCTTCGATAGTTCTTCTACATAGTGAACACATAGCAGTGCATTTTTTTTTTCCCCACTGCACGAGAAGTCTGTATAAGCAAAAGCGGCCAATCCTAGAGGCGTTCTCTCCAGGCATTTTAGCGCCGTTAACGTTAGTTTGTTCCTGAACAGGCGAATGTGCATTCTCTTGTATAAAATTAGTGTAAAACTTAAAGGAGAACTGAAGGCAAAATTTTTAAATCATCAAAATTCTATATCTCATTTTATTAAATATCGGAATGCATTTTTGATAGCTACTTTGTCACTGCTATAGCAAGTTATGAGTGTTTGAAATATGCTATGTAACGGCCGTAAACGAGATTCGTCGAGACCTGTGCGAGACTTCGTAGGACGGAAGTAAAACGTACAGCGGAAATCAAAGTGACCGACATCCGCCGACGTTGTCAAAAGACGTGCGCGCCCTCTTTCGACTGCTGACGTAATCAAGCCGGAAGTTTTGTTTTGATAGCAATCAGGAAAGTTTGAAAAAAGTCGGCAGTAATCGTCATTCAAACTCGTTTTTGTGCAATATTTCGTTCGGAAAACAGTTTTCAAAATGGCGCCGCTGACACGTCACGTTTCGAAGTCTCGTGAAGATCGCGCGGATAAGCGACGCCTGCCGTGGACCAAACGAGCTACGTTCGACATGGCTAAAAACCGAATAGGCCGATAAGTAGAATATTTAATTACAATTCGTTGCCAATACGAGTCACGATATACTGTAAGGTTACGAAAACAGAAAATGTCATCGAATAACACGTCAATTAAGAAATAAAGCAAGTTTAAAAATGACTTCAGTTCTCCTTTAATGTAGATATAAATATCGCCTGCCAAATTATTATGGCACGTTACCAAAAAAAAAAAAAAAAGGATAAAATCTGAGTCCTCGTCTCTAATTTATAAGTCCGAATGCAGTTAATGCACGAGTCCGAGTCATCAGTGCTCAAGTCAAGCGTCCTTAAAATTAGGGCACGAGTAGGACTCGACTACTACAAGCCAGGCTTTGCTTGCTTATTACATAATTCCATGTGTTATTTCATAATTCTGATGCCTTCAGCATCCTTTAAATGGAGAAAAACCATTGAATTTAAAGGCGTCTCCAAACCTCTGACTGGTACTGAATATGCGCACGTGTGTGTGATATATCACTCATCACATTCACACAACTTCCCCGATTCTTTCTTGGAGGGTCTGTGCGGTGAATTCTGTCCTTTCAGTTAAAAAAAAAACAAAAAAACCCCGACATATTTATTTTTTTTTCCCCAAAATGTAAAAATGCCCAAGCAAGTTGAATATCTCTTTGAAAAGCATCAAATATTTGCATAGCACTTCAGATGAAAGCACTCTGCATTCTCCACATGTGGTTGTTGGTACTGCAGGTGCAATTTCTCATCCAGCGCTGGGTTCACAACGCCACCTGGCTGTCCAGATGACTCCCTGATTGAGCTTTCTCCCAACTGAACATGCCCAACTCGATTAGAGAAGACGAGTCAGGTTTAATGAACACCTCGAGCGTTTGCGGTCCACTTCAAAATCTCAATATTTACCGTCAGCTTTGAATCTGTAAAATCGGGCGTGATTTATACTTCGGTGAATCGGTATGTCGAGTCCGTGTGGACGTTTGCATAGGTGTCTCGTATATGCACGGTCGTATATCCGAACCAGTAGGGTTGTAACAGAGTGACACTATCTGGAACTGTTTAGCGCTCCAAACATCCCAAGCTGTCGTCGGATTTAAATCCTAAGTGTTGCATGACTTGACCTCGATTCCGTTTCTGGAATTGGAAAATGAAGAGGCGTACTATGAAGTGTTTTCGTTTCACATCTAATTTTGCCAAGGTTTTTAAAAAAATTTAAAAAAACCCAGCTCGTTTAATAATGTTGAATTGTGCCTAAATCAGCCTGAGATGCCACCAGAATGCACCATTTGAAGTCTCGAATTTCAAAATTTTCCAGAAGAGCATGCCGCCAGACCCCTCCGAGCAGCCTTCAGGGCCCTCCAGGCCGGGCCAGCTCTTACAGGCTGGGCTCCGCATCAGTAGCACCGCTCTGGTATTTTATTTTTTCCCTGAGGAAAGCCCTGTCTAGTATCCACCGGGTGCTTTGGAAAACTTTGACAAGCTACTGGGAAAAAAAGTTAAACAAAAAAAGAAAATTGTGTACCTCCTATACATATCCATATTCATTTAAAACGCAGTGATAATATATTCATATTTGGTTCCATCCCAAAACAGAATGTTACATTCAAACCAAAACATACAGAAAAAAAAAAAAAATACATACTGTATATAAAATCAAAGCATTTAAACTGCACTTGAAAATATTTGTTTTATTTTATTTCACCAGGAAAAACTCACTGAGATTAAAAATCTCTTTCACAAGAGCGTCCTGGCTAAGTCAGGCAACAGCACAGCTAACCAAGCATGCATGCATGCAGCGTTAAATAATTTACAAAATGAAGAGATAATTTAAAAGGAAAAAAAAAAAAAAAAATCAACAAAAGTTCATGAAAAATCAGTAGACCAAAAAGTCAGGCAAAACATCTACAGCTGGATGTTTGTGTCCGCAAATCGTTTAAAAATATGTGTAATGAGATTAATTCCTGAAGTCTCAGGTCAATTTGTAATTGGTTCCAAGCAGACGGCACAAAAAAAAAACACGTCAATGCTTCCCCCCCCCCCAATTCAGTACGGACCTTTGGAACAGAAAGTAAGAACAGATCCTGCGACCGCCCACGGTTTTTTGACAAACGTGTACTTGAAGGTACGATGGAAGCAGACCTAAAATACACTTACAAACGAGGACAGGCCAATGTTTAAGTCTACGTGTGGGCAAGGCAGACCAACCAACCAACCAACCAACACGAGCATAGAACAAACAACGATGAGTCGGAGCTTTGAAATTTGAAATTTCCTGAATAAATCCAAGAACACTGATTCCGCCCCCCGAAAGGCTTGATCAGAATTAAAAAGAGTTTGCACAGAGTTCATATGACTGCTACTTAATAATAATAATAATAATAATCAAAATTTCTTGTTTGTTATTTGCATCATTTTAAGAAAAAAAAAAAAAAAACCCAAACAAACAGCACGGCCATATTGTTTTCTACCGGCTTCTTTGTTAAAGTGTATGTAATGCTTCGAAATGAATATATATATATATCATGAGTAACAACCAAAATGAATTAATAAAGCAGGGAGAAAAATATAAATTGTTTATTATCAAGCACAAAACTAATCGATAAATCGCAGATTTGCTTCGGGGCTAGTTTCGCATGACGTCATGCGTGGAACCCCGGTTATCTGGGTCTTTCCGGTTCATCTGACTCCGTCCTTGTTTACTCGCTGAAACTGGATATTGTTGTCGGAGTCTTACAAAAAATAACGATGGGAAAGCGCTGCGTTGTGTTTGGATGTTCAAATCCATATACGACAGGACATTCAGTTCACGAATTTCCGAAAAAAAAAAAAAAAAAATAAACTAATATGAAGCGACAGTGGGTTAGTTTCGTGCAAACGAAACTTACACCGCCGAGAGCTTTGGACAAGTTGATGACAGCCCGTGTAAATATGCATCTTTTCTTTATTGTTATCAGTTAATAACCACCGGCTAATGATCGAGATTGATTCGAATATTGGTGTTAGAGTCAAGGCACGACATAATGAACACTAATATTTGCATATATTTCTATCTGTCATAAAATTATAACTATGATATTTATTAGGACATGATCTATACAAATCTAATTACACTTTCCAGCTGCTGCACCATGCCACTGCATTTACCCAAACCAAGACAATCACGACCAGAGAATTACTGGAGCAAAAAAACAAAAAAATTTAATAAATGACATTTGATCAGTTCGTCGATTCCCCCATTAATCGCCCACTTCATATTTTCTTTCAATAATTGCACTGTGTCGGTCCTGCACGCTTTGGCACGCGCACCAGAAGGACTCTCGGGCGCGCTCCAGGCTGCGTGCACGCCAAGCGGATGCCCGTACGCGTTCTGTTAATTATGCACACCTGCACGTGATTAAGACGCATCAGAGTGTGCCTATAAAAGGACTTTATCAACACACACTCGGTGTGAAGTATTACGTGACGTTTGTACACTTTGCCGAGCCTTTTTTCTCCGTGTTGATCTCCTGGTTTTCCGATCCCTGTTCCTAGTTTCCGTTTTTGGTCTGTGCCTTGCCCGACCCGTTGCTTGTTTATGATCTTGTCTGCCCGTTTGTCACTTTTTTTTTTAATCAATAAAGCGTACTTCCGCACATCCGTCTCCTACCTATCCTCCGACACACTCAATAAGTGTACGTGTTCAAGATTACATTTCTGCATTTATTGAGACGTAAATATTTTCACAGTATTTCGCAGCGGCCAGCTTAGAATAAAAATCCACAAACCAATCTGTTTTTCCAGTTCTCTCTGGCTGGCGGTGTGGTGCGGTGAGTGGGACTGTCGTGAACTGGCAGCTTCTCGTTTCGGGGGCTCGAAAAGATAACCGTTTACTCCGGAACATCCTTGATCATTTTCTGCCCCTTCATCCGACATGTAAGAATCCCAATCGCTATCAGAATTCTATCAGCATGGGAACGAAACGGACACCTCGTGACACGAGTGACGTCACGCACCCCTTCGGGATCTTCCGGATCGGTCTCGGCAGATTCCGTGAAAATTTTACATTAATTTATAGCCTTTTGGATCGGCTACGGTTCGAAAACACATGGCCAATCAACACCGTTGCTTTGGACAAGGAAAAAAAAAAAAAAAAAAGTTGGGTTTAGAGGCGTTAAATGTTCACCTTGATGAACTTGGCACGAAGAGAAATTAATCACTGCCAGAAACGAACTCCCGTCTTGAAATACAGTACTCTAATTGGTTTTTTTTTTTTTCTAACAATTATTAATGTTGGCTCTGAGCCATCCTGGCTTGTGAGTAAAGAAAAAAAAATCAATTTTTCATTCTATTCAAGAAAACAACCACCACCAAAAACATCTACATTATCGTAAGGTAACTCAGTAGTGAAAAGGGTAGAAAGAACTGTTTGACTAATCAAGCACTGGCCTCGAAGGGGAAAAAAAAAAAAAAGAAAAGTTCCCCAACGTTTCACAACCAATCAGTATTTGCATGATGCACGGCACTACAGACTCGCACTTCACAGAAGATTGTGAATGTCAATCTCCGTCAGCTAATCTTACCCACAATTCCTGTGTACGCCTCCATGCAACAGTCTGAGTCAGGTTTAGCTGTGGAACTCCGGCTCAGGTCGAACTCCTGCGAACGGGCGATGAGTCACTTGAAAAGCCTGGTGTGAATTCCTGAGAGGACGCCGAGTAGAAGTACATGGCTTCTGGAATGAAGCAGCTCATCTTTTATTGCCAAGCTGCAGAGTATGAATAAGCTCCCATAAAGCTAGAGGCTCAATGCCAAATGTGGTAGAACCCTAAAGAACTACACGACCATTAATCTCTGTGGCATGTGCTAGCATTTATTCAGACTGTTATTTTGAATTATGACTTTATAACACTTGTTACTACTGAGAGCAAAACTCTGCACTCCATTCTTCTCTGAACGGAGAAGCAAAGAAAATTCGGATTCTATTTTATAGTTAAAAAAAATCTTTCAACTGAAACGTATTCAACAAGAACTTACCCGATTCTCAGAGCCGATATGAAAAAGGCCAGCGTGTGGAATAAAGTATGGGCAGAGATTTCCCAAGCAATAATGCGGAATTAAAACACACAATATTTTCCATCACGTCCTTCCACCTTTCACCAGGTTGGAAAAAAAAAAAAAAGAAAGAACGAGATAGAGACTCCGACAAAAGCCAGAGTAATTTGCGCTAGCTGACCTTTGCCAATTGAAGGTCAATTTGCTGAACAAAAAAAAAAAAGATTGCAAAAAATTATGAAAACTTGCAGTGAGATTATAAATGATTGGGAAACAAAAAAAAAAAAAAATCCCCTTTTTCATGGATCACTGCGGTTCGGTGATCCAGATCAGCACCAAAAGTCATAGCAATGTAATTCAGTCCAGAGGTATATTTCATGTGAAATTTGGCGACTGGTTGAAAACTGAGGGAGAAATAGCGTCCTAAAAAAAAAAAAGTAATAATAATAATAACCCTGAGTGAAAGGAACAATTTAATGAAAAAGCTTGGATGTTTGACTTAAGATGTAAAAGCTTTCATGCAGAAAAGTTTACAGTAAAAATGTTTAACTGCTTTCTTTCTTTCCCAGGAAACTGATGTGGCATATATATATATTTTTTAATTTAACAACAAAAGGAACATTTATGCTAATAAAGAATAGGAAATAAGTGTTGCGATTTTTCTGGTCGTAAAATTTCCTTCGTTTAATTTTTTTTTTTCCAAAAATGATCATGGGAAAATCGAATCATGAATCCAATAATGCGAATCGGGCGAATTGTTCCATACCTAATGATTAGAAATATATGGAATAGGCCTCGTTTGGTAGCTACCTAATTACGTTGTGCCACATGCTATGCGGGATTACACATTACATTTAAGAACGGGAGGAAATCTGCTCAATGTTCCGCCAAAGCAAGCGCGTCGCTGTTTTGTTTTTGCAAAATTGTCATGAATACAAAAGACTGCACTGAATTACAGATAACACCTAAAAATATATGAAACAGTGAATAACTGCTATATTTATGTGTATTTGCATTCCCTATATGTTGGTGTCAAGTGAGTATCGTAGCGTACAAACACTCCGCTACTAGGCAGCTACAGGATGTACTGTACAATTGCCGCGTCTTTGCCGGTTATGATTTTAAATAAAGTGAGAAAAAGTGTGCTTTTTTTTTTTTTTTTCAATTTCTGTTGTCCTGCACTCAAACATATGAGACGGATAGACATGAGATTTCAACCAAGGGCAGCATGATGCGTGTTCGCAAGTTTGATGCACCTCTAACACAGACTTATTAAAATGGAAAAGGGTCTTAACGAGGCGCGTTCTGATCATTATTCTACACATCACGTCGTCAGAATTCAGATTTTGTTGACGGGAGCAGAACCACCACAGCACAGCGAATGCTGCAAACATTCGCAAGAAATGTCCGGCGTCTGCCACCTGCATCTCTGATTTGAATAATCATGCCGAGAAACGGTGAAGGAAAACCGAGAAGCTTCCAATGAGGCAAAGCAGCTGCACTGCCAAAACCCCCTAAAACCCACTGGAATGATTGCAGTGGCTGATGGCTGAATGAAAGCGGCAGGGAGACAGATGAAGAGAGTGAAGTAGCGTTCACGTCTTTGAAAAGACGGATCGCTCTGAAGGTAAGATTTGCGTCAGAGGTGACGAGCAGGCTTGGATGAATGCAACACTGTGCGATCCACTTAGCCGATAAAGCCGGTCAGTGATGATGTTCTCAGGTAGCCGAGTGCAAAAATTCTGCCTTATAAATCATGCAGGTACTGTATAAAGCAACGCTGCACTCATTCGTATGACAGCGATTTATATTTGATCACTGATCGAAAGAACTGCACGAATACTTGAGTTCATAGAGCAGATGTTCAATGCAGGTTTCCGCTCGCTCATACACACGAATTCCTCCTGAACCGACGAACAGGAAGAAATTTTCCATCATATCGTTGTCAGATTCTTGAATCTGATTGGTCAGAAGGCACCGATTCATTCTCTACATGTACAAGTCGCTCCAGGTCCGGCTGTTCTCATACGTTATCACTTCTAAAGCAAAAACTACCCACCGGGCCTTGTTTGGTGGAGGCACCACGTCAACAAATTTTAAAAACACGTCTAGTTGTGCTGTCAGAAGTAACGCTTTCCGTCAAGCGAAAGTATTCAATCTGGAAGGCTTTGTGGTTTCTTTGCTAACATGACAAGCTGTGTTTTGTTTTACTTGATTAACATCGGTGGGGGAATAAGTGGCTCACGAAGGAACAAAAGGTTTCCAACTATGAAAAACATAACCGATAAGAGAAACCAAATTGTTTTACAAACGTAACCATGAAATGCAACTAGGACGTTCGTCAATAAAGAAACAAGAGTGCTCTGAGAGCACAATATCCCTCGCTACAAAATTCCAATACGTGTCTTTGTCCTATAACAAAGCCAAGTTTCGTGAAATTCCTCCACAAATTGTGAGAGGAGTTGATTTCAGAAGGTGAGAACCCTTTCCGGGATGGCTGGACGGACTTCAGCATGACCTAATCTCCCTTCGGGCCTTTCGGCCAGCGGGGATTAAAATTTGTTCACGCTTCTGCTGTACAAGATGAATAAAATACTGCGCACCACCCAGTTGTTGATTTTCGTCCCATAACAGCATGCACTGTTGCATTTTTTAAATTTGAGATAACAGGTACATGACATTACATGGCATTTAGCAGACGCGCTTATCCAGAGCGACGTACAACGAGTGCAAAAGTCAGGTACACGAAGCGCTGAACTTCTAGACAAGAAAGTTCTGGTGCCAACTGAACAAGTGACCGCGATACCTCGTGTAATATTCTGTTAAAGAACCAATACTCAAACCAACCATAAAAAGTACAACTAAATAGAGAACTCAAACGGCTAACCCCAGGCTAGACAGTACACAGCCTGGGTTGGTCTAGATGGATCCGCAGTTACACAGTAGCCAGGGAAGAAGGGAAGAGGTGCAGCCTGAAGAGGCAAGTCTTCAGTCTGTGCTTGAAGGTGGTCAGGGAGTTGGCAGGTCTGACCTCAATGGGAAGGTCATTCTGCCAACGGGGAACCAGGACAGACAGCAGTCTTGAGCAGGCTGGGCAGGAGCAGAGAGGAAGAGGGGCCAGGCGACCAGTAGTAGCGGAGTGTAGGGACCTGGCTGGGGTGTAGAGGAGACTCAGACTCTGGAGGTATGTTGGCCCTGACCCCTTGACAGCCTGGTAAGCCAGCACCAATGTCTTAAATTTGATATGGGCTGCGACAGGTAGCTAGTGCAGGTTGGCGACATAAGAACGAGGGAGGGAGGTTGTAGACCAGGTGGACTGCAGCGTTCTGATAGCAGAAGCTGGAAAGTCAGCGAGGACAGAGTTGCAGTAGTCCAAACAGGAAAGGATCAGTGCTTGGACCAGGAACTGAGTAGAGTAGGTGGAAAGAAAAGGACGGATCCTTCGGATACTGTACAGAAGGAATCTACACGTCCAAGTCACTGCAGCAATGTTTGCTGAGGAGGTACATCCCTTTACTGTCCATAGTCACCAAAATGGGAAGCTGTAATATATTACGCAACAAAGTGGCCAGACGTCATTCAAGCGTGTTGGTGACGTGAAGTGGGTGGGGCTGATGAAATGAAAAAATGACGAGGGAATGCTGTAGCTATGGTGGTACGATATTTTCCACTCAATCATAGAATGGCATCTGTGATTTTGTAGCAAATAAGTGGCGGATATGACAAACTCTGAAAGGAGTTGAAGGTTGACTGCAAAGTTGAATTCTGGGTAAAAATGTTCTATTTCTATTGTTGTTGGCGTTTCGAGATGATTCGCGTTGATTTGAGGAACTGTGATGCTGAACACACCATGCATCCTGTGTATAAATGTTTTGCAGAGATAAAATGTGTCCCGCGTTTTACGATTCCGGAGATCACCGAAGCAAGTGAGCAACAATATCACGGGGGGTGTGTTTAACCTACTTTTAACCAAAACAAGTCGGCATGGGCAAACGTGGCGGACTCCGCTTTCCTGCCAGCTAAAAGCCAGCGTAAAAGAAAAGGAAAATGTGAAAGCGAATCAGCTAGAAAGCGCGCCAGAAAAGCGATGGAAACCAAAAGGTTGTCCGCAAGAATTTTCATGAACGGACAGACAGACCGATGAAATCGACTGACGGATGAGCAAGTTTGAGTATGGAGCTGCACACCCAACGTTTTGATCTTACACAGAAAGAAACGATAACACAAAAGCAGTAACGGAGAAAATATTTGTCTTTTGTTTCATAGATCTATTCGTGGACGTCGACCACAAATTACATCCCTGCGTCTTAAAACTCTCCGAGGTCGATGCAGAGTCACGATGTTTTCTGCACGCCATTTCGGTGTGACGCTGTTCCATGGTTATGCTAATTAGTTCAAGCGCCTCGCATTCGGCTGTTTCCGTAGAGCCATACTGTTGACCTCAAGAGGGAGGAAAACGGTCCCAAAATGCAGAAAAGCAACCCTCAGGACATCAAAATGATCACATCTCATCCGCGTGATAGTTTTCTTGCGGGACATTGGAAAATCCCATACATGATTTTTTAAAATAAATGTCAGATGACTTTGCAGTCAGGACCTTTAAAAGAAGAGGAAAGTTTCTCATACAGACGTACATTAGTGTAGTTCTTTTCTCTGCATGGTGAGAACGCAGGGTCAGCCATGATACCGCAGCGGACAGGGATAACGGCCTGGCTTAAAGGCCTGAGAGAGGTAGTCTTGGTGGTGCTGGGACTTAAACTCATGACCTTCTGATGCAATTTATACAAACGCTTTTAGCAGGAATACATCTGATTCATGGTCAGAATGGACATTATGTCTCGTTTTTAGCAGGAAGACATCTGATTTGTGGTGAAGTGGGTGGCTTGGCATATGCTCTGGAGCTAGATGTGTAGGTTGTGTGGCCATATTGCAGCTACACACTGCCAAGGAAAACATAGCAGAAGCTGTGGGAACTCGCACTCTCCACCAAGTACCGAGCGACTTCAGCAATGTGAGCAGTGACTGCAGTGTCAAGAAATACCCTTTTTTTTTTAAATAAATCGATTACTACTATTTACGTAGGACCACGTGGAACTTAGGCATATGCTAAAATGTGATGAATAGTAGGAATTTGCAAAAACGGTTCATTAAATTTACAGAAAACGGAACAAGCACTTTCTTTGTTGACTTCATGGATGGAACTCTTAACTAGGTCGTCTTAGTAAAATATATATCTTTTGCTATATATTGCATCATTGTTTGTATTGTGTCTAAAAAGGCAATTCAGGGAGCTCTACTGGTACTGCTCTATTGATTTGGCTGTAGATCAGTGCAGTACATTTTGCTGAGCTGTAGCTCCAGTTTCTGTCCTTCTTCCTTTGTCAACATATTTATGCAGGTTTTTTTTTTCCAAGAATGCACTTTATAAACGTACATATAAGGTACTTGTACTTCCTTACACAATCCTTAGTGACAAGATGGACAAGGTGCCTATGTGTTTTTTTGCGCATAACTGCTTGGTTTAATAACCGCAAAAGGAAAAAAAAATAGCCTCGGTGAGGCTGGAGCTCATACCGGCCACTACTGTTGTGTGCGAGTTTGAAATCCGATCAATCCTGTCGGAGGAGTAGCGATTTTCGTGAAACTGCATATGACCCCTATGTAGCCGCATCCATAACAAGTGGCGCCACCTGGTGAACAATTCTTGTGTCTTTAGAGTCTTCTGGGTGAGTTTCAGTGAAAACATCCCAGCAGTTTACGAACAGTAGTGTTTGGTGTGATGGGTCACCTAAAATTTTGAAACACCTACAGAACGTTAAATATGACCGGTGGTACTACCGTCTTGACAACTTTTAGACATAACCTGTGGAACCTCTCGTAGGAGTTTGATCAAAATCTAAAAATCACTCCTGTGGGAGGAGTAATGATTTTTGTGAAATTGCACATGACCCCTCTGTAGCCTCATCCACAGTAGGTGGCACCACCTGGTGAACAATTCTTGTTGGAAAATGTCTTCGGAGTCTTCTGGGTGAATTCAGTGAAAACTTCCCAGCAGTTTACGAAGAGTAGCGCTTAATGTGATGAGTCACCCAAAATGTTCAAAACGCCCATAAAATCGTAAATATGACAGATGGAGCCACCATCTTGGCAACTTTTATGCACACCCACCTGGGGAACACTGCATGCGAGTTTGATCGAAATCTGATCAATCCTGTAGGAGGAGTAGCAATTTTTGTAAATTGTGAACGCATGACGACGACCGACGCGTGATCGCCTGCGGCCAGGTGAGCTAAAAACCTACCTGTTGATTTCTGCAAAGGTTTTTATTTGTGTGATGACTTCAAAATTCTAACTGTAATGTGCACCAATTGCTCTCAACCCCACCACCTGCCGCACTAGGCACATCAGCTTTTACTAGTCAAATTAATCAGCATGCATGGATGATTTACAGTCTTTTTAGAAGCAGGATTATATGCACAATATGTGGAACCTAAGCAAAATAAAATGCAGCGTAAAGCTTTCAGATGTTAATATCAGAGCCGAGTAACCTCAGCGCTCATGGCAAAGTGACCTGCTGGCTTTTTGTCAAGCGTGCTACATCAGACGCTTTCTTAAAAAAAAAAAAAAAAAAAGGACGATGATGACGATGACCAAGCCATCCATTCAGTCTGTATTAATGTATTTAGCAATCACGGACGGAGAACTAGTTTGCCACAAATGAGGTCATTGCTTGCTACCATATGTAGCCTGGTCAATTAGGTTTCCAAGCAACCAAAACATGGAACTGAGCAGTACACTGGAGCGTCTACTTTGTGAGACGGCAAGCTAATGGACTGAACAAGTTAATGTCCGCTGCGGCAGAGTATATAATCAAATATGAATCACAGGTGAAGGAATGAATGTCTTGAGTTGAAGTGCACTGTATTTTAAAGCTTTTATGTCAAGCAAGTACATGGAGCTACGTGAATTAAAAAAAAAAATATATATATATGTAAGGTGTGAGCGCGTGTTAGACTTGGGTCTATGCTCTAGGCTGCTAATGATTTGCCACACCGCCGAGCGTGTTAATTCAACACAGCGAAGTGGAACATCATGAAAGTGCTCTCCGCTGTAGAGTCTTCCCTTTCTTGACGTACATACGTACAAAGGACACTCAAGGGACCCCCAAGCTGGAAGAACAGCAGTGTATACAGTCCTCATCAGGGGAAATCCAGGCATGTCGTTGCCAAACAAGTTAAGATTAAGAGCTCCGTCTCAATCCCAGCAGACACAGCACAAAACTTTGCACTCTCACACTTGGACAAGCGCTAGGCAGTCAGGCAATATGTCCGAGTTTGTAATACGGTGGTCCCTCGGTTAACGTACATAATCCGTTCCGGAGAAGTGTTCGTTATTCGAATTGTACGTTAACCGAAACAATAAAAATAGTGTAAATAAATTAATCCGTTCCGAAGCATCAAA
>JAPFFA010000004.1:8128129-8140554 GCA_026153275.1 Sciades herzbergii | reverse complement strand
GTGAGTGTGAATGGTTGTCTGTGTCTATGTGTCAGCCCTGTGATGACCTGGCGACTTGTCCAGGGTGTACCCTTCCTCTCGCCCGTAGACAGCTGGGATAGGCTCCAGCTTGCCTGCGGCCCTGTAGAACAGGATAAAGCGGCTAGAGATAATGAGATGAGATGAATATGAATGAATAAATGTGTTATGTGTTATAATTCTATGATACAGATAAGTTGTGTTGAAATTGCACCTTCATGTATATTGTATTTGAATTTGGTTTATAGCTAGAAAACATCCCAGGTCACCAAAGATCAAATGAAAAACAACCATCAGAAAGGTATAGTGACTGATATGATGATGCTAGGAGATGTTTATTAAAGCTCTTCAATGTCATCGACTTGTACCAGTCAGAGGTAAACCTGTTTTACGTTTAGGTTTTTGACTTGCCAATGGCATCAGGATAGCAGGCTTGCTTATTTATTTATTTATTTATTTATTTTTATTAACTTAGAGAGACAGAAGCAAAAATCAAACAAACAAAAAAAAAAGAACAGGGCTGAAAATCCCCAAAAGCAGTGCTCATTTAAACTGGTCGACAGAGTGTTCAGTTTAACAAAGATTTTTGTGTTGCGTCGCTACTGTGAAGGTCGAAAATATGATTATCTGTTGGGTCAGCCTTCAAATTCTAAAGCTACAATTGCATTACTTTCTTATTGGAGCCCACTTGAGGAATAGTGCATTAATAATACAGGGTTTGCCGAGGAGTCTGTAATATTTTCCTTGTCACCTCTGATCCTACATAAGGATCGAAGCAAACCTGCACGCTGTAGATAAAGCACTGTATATTTCAGCTGGAGCTGGCTCTTCGTCTCATTCTCAGATGGAGCTGTTTTGAACGCTCTGCTGATTGGTTTGGCAGGACCACGCTAAAGGTCTCACTTTGACAGTTTTTGCCTAGGGCCATCTTTCTGTCTCGGTATCTCCCCACTCCCCAGTCTTTCTGTTCGCTTGCTTTTATTTTGGGTTCTAACAGCACTTCAGTGTCTCGCTTTTATTTTTTTTAAACCCAATGGGAAGATCAATGGAGTTGGGGGGAAATTGGGTTTAACACACGAGTATTGTAAAAGTAATGCAGCAAGCAGCTTTGGGAAGCGTAACATATACCATCAAAGTCACTGTGTATACTATTTGTTGCTAAAGAGGCATTTAAAAGGTTGATGGCTTTCTATTTTTATTCCGGGGATTAAGTCTATAGGAGGCAAGAATGTACTGATTCTGTCCAAGCTATGCAGTAGCTTTGAAAGGTTGAAAGGTTTTTAAATATACCGAATATTGTGTTATATTACAGTTCTATTGAGTTCTCAATTCTGGTCGCTCAGAAGGTGTTTACTGATGGGCTGTAATTCAAATCGCAGGTTTCTATCACTGCATTCATTCCATAACAGTTATGCAGTATATATATATTACTGTTTCTATAGTAATAGCTAATTTAAAGGGGCTTGGTATGGCAGACACTCCACATAAGACTAATAATGAACAACACCATGTTATTTACAAAGATATGCTTTTCTTTGAGGAAATGTATATTTCAAAATTTTTGGAAGGAGCCTCCGGGGTCAGTGCTTTGTAAGAGTCAGAACAATAATTTTATAGTTTCCTACTCAAGGACTGTCATACGAAAGGTTTTGCATTTTCTCAGGAACATAAGTTAGGTTGTTGTTGATGTTGGTGTTGTTACTTTGTAGGACGAGGTAATGGTTTCACCTCCGTTTGTTTGTTTGTCTTTTCCCAACGTAACTCAAAAAAATGGATTTTGATGGGGTGTAGTGGTTAGCATTGTCACCTCACAGCAAGAAGGTCCTGGGTTTGAGCCCAGCGGCTGACGAGGACCTTTCTGTGCGGAGTTTGCATGTTCTCCTCGTGTCTGTGTGGGTTTCCTCCGGGTGCTCCAGTTTCCCCCACAGTCCAAAGACATGCAGGTTAGGTTAATTAGTGCCTCTAAATTGACCGTAGGTGTGAATGTGAGTGTGAATGGTTGTTTGTCTCAATGTGTCAGCCCTGTGATGATCTGGCAACTTGTCCAGGGTGTACCCCGCTTCTCACCCATAGTCAGCTGGGATGGGCTCCAACTTGCTTGCAACCCTGTACAGGATAAGTGACTACAGACAATGGATGGATTTTGATGAAATTTGGAGGAAAGATGGGCCATGGGCCAAGGAACAATTGATTAGATTCTGATGCAAATCCAGATATGTTTGCGGATCAAGGATTTTTTTTTTTTTGCCTTTTCCCAACACAATTCAAAAAATAGTGAATGGATTTTGATGAAATTTTGAGAAAAGATGAGCCGTAGGCCAAGGAACAACTGATTAGATTCTGATGCAAATCTAGATATGTATGCAGATCGAGGATTTTTTTTTTCTGTTCCTAATGTAACTCAAAAAGTAGTGAACGGATTTTGGTGAAATTTGGTGGACAGCTTTAGTATTATCCTAAGTTCAAGTGATTTTGATTTTAATGTTAATAATATGTGGCTTGGTGGAGGTATGCACTCTACCAAGCACCCTTCTAGTTTTCTAAATGTAATTTAACTGGTGCTGTTAACTTGAAGAGAGAGGAAAAAGACAGGCTGATGAAGGACTGACTGTTTATAACTTCTCTGACCAAATTCCACAACATTAAATGTACCTATACTGTATATGGATACAAGTTACAAAGCTGTGTTGTTCATGAATTAATTTTTAAAAACTTACTTGTTGGCAAATTGCTGTGGTACAAGAGAAATAAAACACGCTGGTGTTATTGGAAAATACTCAATTTCAGGCCACATACACAGCACCTTGTCAATGATCATTTTCCTTTAACAGCATGCCATGTCATGAGGTGTTTTTTTTTATTTTCTTCCCCAAAATAGTCCACTGCAAGCAACCTCTAATCCGTAGTATAGTTTATTTCCTCAATCAAAATAATTCATATTCACATCACATAACAGAATTTTCAGAAGAATATTTAGGAGTTGTGTGTGTGTGTGTGTGTGTGTGTGTGTGTGTGTGTGTGTGTGTGTTTGGTTAAACTGACTGCTCTATTAGCATTTTTTTTTTTGTGGTTCATACCCTGAGAAATCAGAACAGTTAAACGAAGCAGAGGGTCCCGAGGACCTGCACAAGCAGGCAGAGCAAATGAAGCACCCAGTGAAGGAAAAGGGTAAAAAAAAATTAAAAAAAGAAGAAACTGCACTTGCTGAAAAAGCGCTGACGCAGGAAAAAGACAAAGAACCTTTTCCCCCTGAAATTAGCAGACTTTTGGAGCTCAGTGATGCCCATCTAATTGCAACTAAATTTGACGGAACTTAATGTGTCCTGGTGGAAAATGTAATTTCATGTAGTACAGATATAAGCTTTAGAGTTGAAGCCCAATTAACCGGGCTGATTGATACACCAACGGGTTGAACATAATTGATTACTTGAAAAAAAATATTATGTGATGTAAACAGAAATGGATAGCAAGGTTCTTTAATAGGGTAGCGCTGCTATGAGCATCAGCGTTTCTTTAGCCTGGATTTCAATTTGATTTTTCACTTGAGTCTAAATAGTTTTCAGCAATTTGCATTAAGTGATACTCCTTGTACACTCCATGTAATGAAGTCCTGAAAAGAACTGACCACAATATATCTGGAATTAAATTACTGCTTGCATGCAGGCTTGGTTCACTGAGGACTAAATAAAGTGTTTATTTAAGTGACTAAACAAAGTATCCATGATAACGTGGCATTTATAGTATGTGTACTCTAAATATGGTGGTGTAGTGGTTAGCACTGTCGCCTTATGGCAAGAAGGTTCTGGGTTCGAGCCCTGTGGCCGGCGAGGGCCTTTCTGTGTGGAGTTTGCATGTTCTCCCCATGTCTGTGTGGGTTTCCTCTGGGTGCTCTGGTTTCACCCGCAGTCCAAAGACATGTGGGTCAGGTTAGTTGGTGGCTCTAAATTGACCGTAGGTGTGAATGGTTAACCCTTGAGGATAGACACACAAGCAGGAGGTTTTTACTTCCATACTATGTAGACGAGAGCTTGAAGAGTGCAAGGATGAATCTTGCAAAGACTATGTTCATTGACATGGAGCGAATTTTGTTTCTTGTCTAAGGTTTGCTCCAACACCCTGACCTAACCACTAAATAAAACCAGAGACATTTTAAGGGAGGAGAGGTCCCTATTTAAGTTTCCTGAATAGAAATCTATGGGAAAAGTCTGTCATGCCAAAGATGGCTGTTGTTTGCATGTACCCCGCCCTTCTCCTCAAAAAGCCAATCATCTGCTGAACCGGGAACCACATAAAGCCAATCGTGTTGTTGTACTGATGTAAGCACACAGTTGTGCATGTGTAGTTGAAGTATAGTGACCTCAATGCAACCTTGCGCATACGTAGTAGAAATATAACATGGGGGGATTTTTAAACATTAAAGTTTTTATGTCTCAGTGGCCATTGAAAATGCAATTAGGGCCCTCTCCCAAATCATATTGATAGACGCTTGGTCTTCTAAGCCCAAAATAACTGCCCAGGGGTATTACCAAGATGGTTGTTGAGTAGCAAGGCTAGCCTATAAGGACTTTGATAAACCCCTATTTATTCAAAATTTCTGGATTAAATGGTCCAAAATTCACAAACTATACAATATGTTTCCTTCTTAAAATATATATATTTTTTAAATTCCCCACTTACCCCTCTTTCGGGCAGTATTTTCCCTCAAGCTCAGGTCCTCTACCAGAGGCCTGGGACTTTGAGGGTCCTGTGCAGTATCTTAGCTGTTCGTAGGACTGTGCTTTTATGGACAGCAATCTCAGATGTTGTTTCTGGGATCTGTTGGAACCACACTCCCAGTTTGGAGGTCACTGCACTGAAGGCTCCAATCACCACAGGGACCACTGTTGTCTTCATCCTCCACATCTTTTCTCACTCTTCTTTCAGCTCTTGATACTTATCAAGCTTCTCAAGTTCCCGTTTCCTGATGTTATTGTCCAGTAAATTCATTGCATAATACTTTCCTCATACTTTAACTAGAAAAGCACTCGGAGAGCGCAGACCTCCGCCAAGAATCCTTTAAAAAAATCCGGGCTCCAGAAGGTGATCCGGATCACCGCCAAAATTTAATGGATTGTTACTTGTGCCCAGTCACACCTCTGGAAAAAATTTCAGAGCAGTCCGTTCATTACTTTTTCCATAATGTTGCTAACAGACAAACCAACAAACAAACAAACCAACGCTACTGAAAACATAACCTCCTTGGCAGAGGTAATGAACATTCTCTAGTGCTATTCCAAGAAAATCATTCAGTCATTATAAGGAAATGCCAAATATATTAAAGGACCCCATTTTGACTAACAGCAGCACTGTGTCAAAATGGGGTCCTTTATATATATAAGCGCCAAAGTTTGTTTGTTTATCTTGAGCTAACGTTGCCATTTCTTGACGGATTTTCACTAAATTTGGCAAGTAGGTCCGGGGATGACCCAGAATTTTGCAGATATAAACAAAATTCATGTACAGGCCCCAGGGGGTCCACGGTGGGCCCCTGGGTGGTGGATGTTTGGATTTTTGTTTGTCTTGGGTTAACATCACCGTTTCTCAACGGATCTTCACCAAATTTGACATGGAAGTCTGGGGGCAACCCAGAATTTTACAAAATCCAGACAATGCCGGGTAACCTACTATCCATCCATCCATTATCTGTAGCCAATGATCCTGTCCTACTGGGTCGCAGACAAGCTGGAGCCTATCCGGTAAACTACTAGTATATATAAATAGATATACACACACTCACTGGCCACTTTAATAGGAACGTGTTGTTGATTCTAAGACTCCTGTTCTTGGCTGGCAGGAGTGGAACCCAATGTGGTCTTCTGCTGTTGCATGCTGAGATGCCTTTCAGCTCACCATGGTTGTAAAGAGTTGCTGTGAGTTACTATATCCTTCCTGGCAGCTCAAACCAATCTGGCCATTTTCCTCTGACCTCTTATTACCCACAGAACTGTCGGTCACTCAATGCTTTTTGTTTTTGGCACCATTCTGTGTAAACTCTGGAGACTGTTGTGTGTGAAAACCCCAGGAGATCAAGCAGTTTCTGAAATACTCACATCAGTCCATCTGGCTCAAACCAACACCCATGCCATAGTGAAAGAAAGTCACACTTTGAGATCACAATTTTTCCCATTCTGATGTTTGAACATTGCGAGCATTAACTGAAGCTCTTATTTTGATGCATTGTGCCGCTGTCAAGGGATTGGCTGATTAGAGAACTGCATAAAACAGCAGGTGGATGGGTGTTCCTAATAAAAAAATCTGGTAAGTGTATATATACATATTTTCTTTTGGGAAAGATATTGCTTTACATAGTTAACTTGTGTACTCAGTTATATTAGATAGAACATCGAAAGTTTGCCAGAAAGTTCTACAGGACATCTGGTTCAGGAACCCCCTGTGTGTTTTCAAGTGTTTCCAAGGATTAGTAGTAGGGAAAAAAACAAATCTTCCAGTCTAGAGCATGCTCACTTCTGGTTAAGAATTCAGGTCTGAATATTTTGAGCATTAAACAAATCTAGATGCAGGTAGTAGTAGTCGCATTGCACCCCAGTCGTTTCCTATTTGAGTGAAGTCAGTTAACTGGTATGACATAGTAAGCATTTCTTTTCATTCACACATGACTAATTTATTTGTAATTTCAATCCTGAACTTCGACTCTATGGCTGCTAAGAGTTTCCAAATACAGAGCAGAGATGTGTATTGATGTGTTTTTATTAGCACGGCTACAGGGAATTGTTGCTGACCGGCCATTCACGGCAATTCCTGCCTGTGTCTTTAATCTGTTAAATGTCCTCTTTTTTTTAAGCTTTGCTTTCTAGAGGTTTAATTCTGTAGAATCCCATAGCTCAGTACCATTTTCTTAAAGGTAGATTAATTTTGTCAATATATAATGAAGGTCTTGAAGTCAACTCAACAGGAAATGAGCATGTCAAGGCTGATTTTTCAGCAGCGGGGAAAAAACTCATCTCCAATTTCTCATAATTTTCTCCCTTGACACATAGCAGCCATGTATATGGCCATCTTCAATTTAAATTCAATTCTAAGCATTCAGCATGACTGAAGAAAGGCTTCTTAGAAAATGTGATTCAATAATCTTACTTTCTTGAAAACCTTAAATATCCGTAACCTTGAAAGTTGATTTATGAAAGCTATGTCTCATACAAGACAGCAATTTTAGAAGATTTTTCTATACACCTACACAAAATGATTTGTGCTGGACATGTTGTACTGTTTATATCTGTCAATGCCAAAAAAAAAAAAAAATCGACCATATTGGAATGTTCACTTTGAATGCATTTTAAGATAAACCACTCAATATCTCAGCATACTGAGTGTCCATTTCAGGAGCAGTGAACAAATTGGGCTGTATCTGGTTCGCGTTGATATTTGTCCTCTTAACCAACTATCCTCAGTCCACGATTTTGGAACTTACATCAGCGTTGCTCAAATATTAGAAATTGGTTACAGTTCATTCCAAGCTTCAAGGTAGACTGACTTTCAGATTTTTCAAGTGTAGGTCATAAAAAGAATTTTCCCTGATACCCAATTATTTTTGTTTAGTGGACCGAAAGCTACTGAATTCGAATCACAGACTTCCAATTTTATTAGTTTCTTTTGTTTTTTTTAATAGAACAATTAATGAATTTAGAGCCACGTGTCGTAAAATTCTCTGCTATTTTTTCCTGCTTCACCATGATGCAATTCAAGATACTACATCATGCATCACGTAGTGGGCTTCCCCTGTTCACACAAGGCATTGTGGGATACAAATTTGAAACAGGAGAGAAAAATGGAGGATGTGAGTGTGCGAATGAAATGTGAAAGACCGACTACAGTAACAGAAAGTGAGAAGAAAAGACGTTATGTCATATATGAAGGAAAGGAAACACAGGACCTAACTAATAAATATCGGCAGTCAGCAAGCACCTCGGTGTGATCAGCTGTTCGTTTAGCAACAGAACGATGGAACTGTCAGTGCACGGTCAAAGGTAAACCTGTAGATGGCAGTAATGCACCACTGGATGCCAGCTGCCATAAAACCCAAAAGAAGAAGAAGGTAAACCTGTACATGTGCACACGGACGTCCTCTGTCTGCTTGACTGCGCAAAGCGGGCGATTTCATGCACATCATTTGCTCAGGAATCCCCTCAGATTAAATAACTTCCCAGCCACAGAATGGCCTGATATTTTTTTTAGATATTACAGAAATAAACATATATCACAATGACCACATTTCAGAAGGAGCTAAATTTCACCGGTTTTATGAACTCGAAAGGCCATCTACATTTAATAGTTTAACATTTTTTTTTAATCATTGTAAAATCCAGTTCATTTAATTTAGTTTATCATTAATTTATTTTACAGTTAGAGCGCACGTTTTATTTTTGTTGCTAGCTTCAGAAAGTCAGCATTTATTTCTGACCCATACATGGGTCTATCTGTTGCAACAACAAGCAATGTTGTAGCCAGGAATTACAAGAAGAAGCCTTTAACCCTGCATTTAACCCATCTGAAGCAGTGAACACAAACACATATCCAGAGCAGTGGGTAGCTATGGTACAGCGCCCGGTTCGGTGCCTTGCTTAAGGGCACTTCAGCCATGATAGAGAAGAAAGGGAAAGTGCTGCTTATTCACTCATCTCCCCTCACATTTTTCCTGACGGTCGCAGGATTTGAACCAGCAACCCTGTGGGCCCAAGGCTGCTTCTTGAACCTTCAGGCCATTTATAATTAGAATTAATTTAAAATTAATTTCTCTTCCATGTGCTTTCATTTATGTTTGGCAACATTCTAACCTGGTCTCCACCCCTTAATTACCCAAATGTGTTCACTTGTTCCATGTTAAGTCCTTGATTATTTTGTCTGTTTATGTCTTGTTATGACTTACTATCTTTGTGAAGTCTTGTTGATTTGTTTCATACATTTCTGAGTTTTGTATTTCCCAGTTTCTTATTCTATGCTGGTATCTTAAAGCTAGACAGCCTTTCGATTTCATCAAATTGGTGAAATTTAGTGCCGTCTGAAATGCGGTCATTGTGATATATGTTTATTTCTATAATATCTAAAAAACTATCAGGCCATTCTGTGGCTGGGAAGTTATTTAATTTGAGGGGATTCCCGAGCAAATAATGTGCATGAAATTGCTCGCTTCGCGCAGTCAAGCAGACAGAGGAAGTCCGTGTGCGCATGCGTAGGTTTACCTTTGACTGTACACTGACAGTTACATCATTCTGTGAACAGCTGATCACACCGAGGTGCTCGCTGATCACCGATATTTATTAGTTTGGTCCTGCGTTTTTTTTCCTTCGCGATATAACGTCTTTCCTTCTCGCTTTCTGTTACTGTAGTCAGTTTTTCACGTTTCATTCGCACACTCACATCCTCCATTTTTCTCTCCTGTTTCAAATTTGTATCCCACAATGCCTTGCGCGAACGGGGAAAGCCCACCACGTGATGCATGACGTAGTATCTTGAATTGCGTCATGGTGAAGCAGGAAAAAATAGCGGAGAATTTAGGGCCACGTGGCCTTAAATTCATTAATTGTTCTATTAGAAAAGAAACTAATAAAACTGGAAGTCTGTGATTCAAGTTCAGTAGCTTTCGGTCCACTAAACAAAAGTAACTGGGTGTCAGGGAAAATTCTTTTTATGACCTACACTTGAAAAATCTGAAAGGCAGTCTACCTTTGATTTCACTTGGGTCTGCTTTATTAATTTACAATTATGGATTATCTTCGTTTGATGTTTGAGGTTGCCTACATGTGTTTTGTGCCTTGCCACAGACCTTGACAATGGCAGTATTGTTTGAAAATAAGGTTCACACCTTATTAAATTTACGCAGTTGCATACTGACTTATATTCCATAAGTTCAGTGGGAGTGATGAAATATTCAAAATAAAATCACAACATTATCTGGACAATTAAAATGACAAGCCTAATATATCATTTGTGGTCGATGTCAGATAGTAGGAGTAGCAGCAGTAGTGATATGCAGACCTGGCCATGGGGAAGCCATGGCCTAATGGTTAGAGAAGCAGCTTTGGGACCAAAAGGTTGCCAGGTTGATTCCCTAGACCAGCAAGAATAGCTGAAGTGCCCTTGAGCAAGGTATCTAACCCCTAACTGCTGCTCTGGGTGTGTTGTACATTGCTCTGCATAAGAGCATCTGATAAATGCCATTAATGTAATGTAATGTAATGTAATGTAATGTAATGGACAAATGTTTAAGGTACAGTCTGTCATCAACCTGTCTTGCCATCATGCTCTTTGGTGGAATAAAAGTACCTTGATTAAAGTTCTGGTGAAAAAGATTGATAATAGTAATAAGGGAAAATGGAAAAAATACATATTATAAAACCAGATCTATCCTTATTTTTCTCTTCCATTAGACCTCCATTGGCTGTTACATCGAAATCCCTGAGCTCAAAGAATATCCTTGAAACAGAAATGGTAGAATCCTGTAAGATCCTGATTGGTTAATCCTATTTCTTAGCACAACAGCCAATAAAATGTTACGGGACATGTTCTTTTGATGAAGACAAAGCAAACCAGAAAGTTCACATCAACCCATTTTGTCCCAAATCAACTTCAGGATTCCAATGAGTGAGCCAAAAATGATTGGTAGGATTTTGTTCCTTCTCAATTTTGTACTACGAAATAATAGAAATGTTACAGTGACATCCCGACCCCAACCTTAAGTGTTTGCAGACTTGATCTTGTCATTTGTACAGACATACTGTACCCGCATTCCTGTAGCATGTTAAGCTTCATTTTGATTGAAGGTCTTGTAAAAGATCAAAGGGAATCAAATGTGAGAAGGTGTCAGTGAACATGAAGATCAAGCCCTGCATTCGAAGAGGATCCTCGGTGTGGTTTGATGAGTCTTTCAAATTATCAAGCGCACATCAGCCACTCAGTCTTTTCCCAATGGGATTCAACCAATGCGAAGATCAAGCACTTGGTTTGAATTTGTAAGTGAAGTTCTGTAGTGGAATTCTTACCACTTAGAAACTTACAAACTGAAATTAAAGCATAAAATATGAATTTGGAAAATTTAAATAAGGAGTGTCACACTTCTCTTCCCATACTGAAGCAACAGCATTGCTTGATATATCCAATATCATGGAAATACGTCAAGAGTTTTTAACAGATTTGCAAAAAGCCAGGTCTAGTATGTCTTTAGGATGACTTGGACAACAGTAATGCACGTATTGATGCTTACCTGTGGCTGTGCAATCACTTCATTTCTATTCATGGCACCAAGTTACCTTTACAGATTACAGATCCATCCTTGGATTTTGTCATCTAGCATTGCAAACTGACCTTCCATTCTGGAGGATTATCATGTATCTCACTTGGAGCACCTCATTCACTGGACCCATTGAAAGTGTTAAACCTTTCCCCTTTTAATCTCAGGCAGCTTGGATAACTGGATATGGCTTATGGTTCAGACACAATTCCCATGGGAGTGATTGCAATGCCTCTTTCTGAAGGATCCCAGTCCAATGTTCTGTCTTTTGTTGAACTCTTGTATTGTGTCATCTGCCAATTTATCGCAGGGGAGATTCAGTCTGAAAGGTGGAGTCTGGTATCTTTCTTTTCCCCAATCGGATTTTTCAATTGTTCCACTAGATGAGGTATTTGACCAGTCTTTTTATTCCAGGAGTGATTTTTTTTTTTTTTTAAAGATTATGTTCTCTTTAAGAAATGTCTAAATTGTTGCAGTATTCTTCAGGTTTTATTTTTTGTTATAAATTCATTCAAGGATTTTTCATTCATGCATTTTCAGGAACCACTTTAGCCTGGTCAGGGACAGAGCCTGTCCTGAGAAATCTGGGTGGGATGGGACACCAGTCCGTCGAAGGACAGGATTTATTCTAAACCCCCCAATTCTGCGTTCACACCATCAGAGAAATAGGAATAATAAAGGGATTATTTAATAATAATAATCAAAGATCAAGATTGTTCCAATTGTTATTGGCGCCTTGGGTTCAATTCCAAGGGCGTTAAAAACATACTTAGACATGTTCAATGTGAAGTATGACATTATGACCCTACAAAACTCAGTTCTGCTCAGAACTGCCCAAATATTGTGAAAGGTGCTGTTCGTCTGCGGTGCTTGTTCTGACTTGACAGATAGCTGAAAACTCCAGTACACTAATGTCACCACAATTTTGTACTGTGTGACAATGAAATAATAATAATAATAATAATAAGTAGAAGAATCATGGGCGTGGTGTAGTGGTTAGCACTGTCACCTCACAGCAAGAAGGTCCGGGTTTGAGCCCTGTGGCTGGCGAGGGCCTTTCTGTGCGGAGTTTGCATGTTCTCCCCGTGTCCGCGTGGGTTTCCTCCGGGTGCTCCAGTTTCCC
>JAPFFA010000004.1:7858699-7869074 GCA_026153275.1 Sciades herzbergii | reverse complement strand
TTTCCAAGCTCTTTCATTTAAAAGCAGAAAACAATTAATTTAGACAAGTTTAAAATTTTGTCCAAGTGCCTAAATATGGGGGGGAACCTCAGTGTAAACATAAAGAAGAAAGAAACATGATTCCTAAACATCTCAAGCCCTTCTTTCTGACCGGCTTCCACTTTGCAAAATGGCTTCAGTTTTGTTTGGCAACAGCTTGTTTCTCATATCTAACTATAGCCTAGTTCTGTTGGTTCAGAAAAACCGAAGAAGAAGAAGAAGAGGAATACTAATGTGGCTGCACAGAGGCGCGCGCGACCATCTCCTCCTCTTCCTGTATACAAACCGCGCTGCTTGTGCGCGAGCTGTTCTGGCGCGCGCAGAGGAACTCGCGCACTTTTTCTACTTCCTGTTCCAAACCAGCAATATGAGTGACGATGTGTCCACAAATAAATCTTTACTCTCTGTATAAATCAGACGTGCGTTATTTTTTTTTTTTTAAATTAGTCCTATTTAACAACAACAACAACTATAAGAGTTCCTCTCAGTGTTCCCGCCATTTTTTTTTTTTTTTTTTTTCAGCACCGGACGCTGTCCGCGCGCCTCATCACGGCGCTCGAGCTCGGCATTTCTGACCAAACACTTCCTGACACACAAACAACACATAAACTAAACCTCAGGGCTGGATATCTAAGTGATCAGTTACACCTGTGTCAACAAATAACTGCGATGTTAATGATTTAATCCTTTGTTCAAATATACTTGGTTTGTTTTCTTAATTTAATAAAGAAAAATTTTCATCCTGCCTTAAAAACAAACCGCTTTGCTAACATCTAACAGCTCTTCCTTTACAGGACACCATACAAAGAACTCTACAGTACAAACCGTCATATTTTACTTCATTTATACTACCTCTGCCCTGACGGAATGGACCATTTTAAGTATGGGGGGGGGGAGATGTGAGACAAACTCATTCAGTAATTTATATATATTTTTATATAAAACCGTATCTCGAGATAGGAATTGATAAGAAATGATATTTCTTCCTAAATTCTTAGGATAATATTTAATACACGAGTTTATGATTTCGGATAAGAGCTCAGTTTCTTATAAACACAGTCCGAGTTGTCCCCTACTCCTTTACTGGATTTGGTACAGCCCTGTACGTTTAAACCGAGAGGACACCCGTGGCGACTTCCCAATGCAAAAAAAAAATTAAATAAATAAGTAAATAAATAAATAATAAAAGAGTAGCTAGAAGCACAGGCGAAGAGGAACGGAGGTGTAAATACAAAGCGAAAGCTCTCTCTCTCTCTCTCTCTCTTTCTTCCTGTCTCTCTGTCTCTCTCACTGCAATTTTTTTTATTATTATTATTATTATTATTATTATTGTTTTTTTCTTTTATGAAATGAACGACTGAACAGGGCAACAGGGGACGCGCCTTTGCGCCGGGAACGCGCTTCTCAGATCTCACTCATTCCATGTTTATACGCGCGTGTAAATATTTGCCCACGACTGCGAGTGTAGATCGGGAGCTGCGCGTGCCATCCCGAGACCGTCTCACGCACTTCGGAGGACCAGCCGCTGACTCGCTGCTGATCAACGGGTCGACGATGACAACTTTAGCGAACGGGCAGGCGGACGGTGCGGCGAACGGGCTCGTGAACGGAATAAGCCACGGTCACGGCGCGCCGGGCTGCGCCACCATTCCCATGAAGGACCATGACGCCATCAAGCTGTTTGTCGGCCAGATCCCGCGCAACCTGGACGAGAAGGACCTGCGGCCGCTCTTCGAGGAGTTCGGGAAGATCTACGAGCTCACCGTGCTGAAGGACCGATTCACGGGCATGCACAAAGGTAGGCGGACTCTCGAACCCGGGTTCGGGCTTGTGGCGCGCGCGCTGGTTATGGAAACAGGGTATGATGGATTATTAACGCAGAGGCTGATATTACAACATGGCAAGTTTTTTTTTTTCCCTTTTGATGATGAAAAAAAATAATAAAGTCAAAAAAAAAAATTTTTTTTTTTTTTTATATTTATTTATTTATTTATTTTTCAACCAGTGCATTTCCTGTGCGCATTATTACTACAGCATTTGTTTCATTTTTTTTTTTTTTTTTTTTTATTACAGGAAACAGCATGTGCTTGGATCTTCACTGTTGTGGATGCAAATGCAAAAGGATGGCCGGAGCCTGTGTGTGTGTGTGTGTGTGTGTGTATATGTGTGTGTGTGTGTGTGTATATGTGTGTGTGTGTGTCACGACAAAAGGTCGGCCCGGTATTTAGCACGGTCGAGACGGATTCAGTGTTTGACATTTTCAGTGACAGCACGACAGACTGTTCTAGTTGAATAATTCAGCATTATTACTCCACATAAAATGACTTGGAACCAGTTGGAAGTGTTTTTGTTGGTGGTCCCAAGCACCCAAGTTGAGCTCCAAAAAAACAGGAGGTGATTTTGGAGGTTAACTCTTGAACGAACCACCGTTCTCTTATTAAAATCAGATGCACGCTTTTTAACAGAAAGATTCCAAGAGGTGCGCTTTTCGAAAAATTCTAATTCGTTGGTGTTCCTGTCGGAGAACCTTTAAAGGTACGAAAGAGTGTTTCGATATCAGGAAAGCTTCCAAGTTAAACCGTGTAACCAAGAGGTGAAATAAATCTTGATTGTCTTTAAAGAACCTAAAATAATTTGGGACTTTTTTTTATGAATTAATTAATTATTTTTTTATGACTCATTGGGACGTCATGTTTTTTTTGTTGGTGGTGGTGGTGGTGGTGTTTGTTTTTTTTTAACAGCACATTCACAAAATGAATCAAGTTGCTCATCCGATACTATTTCTCCATTAACAAGCTTCTTCTGCATGCTTTGTTTCCTGTGGTGCACCAGTTGATCTCTCGGACAGGATCGCACATCCCTGCGTTTGCACTCTGTGACACCACCGGCTTGTTTGTGCAGAGCCTTAATTATCTCCAGCGCAGGAAACCCGCGGTGCAATCGGGAAGATGAATTCTGAAAAAAAAAAAAAAAATGTAAAAATACGTGCCGTCTCGTGTGCACCAGGGGATCTCCACTGAACCTCATCCCCAGGGTGCCATTATTTCCCAGTTCCGTCTAATTGATCTGCTTCACCCCGGAGGACACTGCCTGACTTGGGGCTCGTATCGTATTCGTATCTAATAGAGCCATCCATCCCCAGGAGAGCGGGGACAACATCCTGTCCTATGCTAAACAAAGAGTGCTGGGTAATGATATTGTTAAATATATGAAGCAGCAGAACAAATGGTTCTGAGCAGAGGGAGTGGAGATGGTGACGAAGGCGGAGGGGAGAGCTTATCTTTTATTAATACGGCAGCTGTAGTAGTGACTCCCAGTCCGGCGGTTAATCATGTTGGCCTTGAACTATGGGTGTCCACATGGGCTGATCCTTCCAGTGGAAGTGACTCCTTCCAGGCGTTTACGGCCTTCGCTAAGTCTCAGCCAATGCTTGTTCATTAACAAGCATTCATGCTTTTATTCTCTCACAGATCTCTTCTGATTTATCATCCGTGCTTTTCTTTTTTTATGCCATGTTTACAACACAGGGTGTGAAATGGCAATCTGTGTGCATACAGTATTCTGTTTAGCCTGTCCATCATTTACACTCGGGCATGTTTCAAATACCTATCTGGACGGCCTAGAGTTGTTAGAGTAATTGACTAGAACATTGCCAGCCATTACAATATTCATCGTATTCGGCTCGGCTTCGATCTTGCCCTAAAGCCACCATAGACGTTCCGTATCCTGTGTATGAGTTGTTGATTCGGCAGCCCAGTCAGCTGTTTCAGGAAATTTTCGCTTTCTGTTTGCGTTATGCTGGAGTGGCCTGGACTTTAAAATATGATCCTATTGCTCAGGGTTTATATGCTAATGTAATAGTCCATCCATCCACGAGAAGGTATAAATGCACCTGCTCATCCTGTGATGAAGGATGCAGACCCTCCTCCATGCTAAACAGATAGTTGTTACCCATATGCTGGGTAATGACAGTATTAAATGTAAGTAGCGGAGAAAGCGGGGGTGGTGGTAAAGCGAAAGGGGGGAGCTTATGTTTTATTAATAGTGCAAATGTAGTAGTGACTCCCAGTCTGATGGTTAATCACGAGCGACTTCGCAGACTAGACTGATTCTCGGGTGTATGGC
Organism: Sciades herzbergii; assembly: GCA_026153275.1. Taxonomy (NCBI): domain Eukaryota; kingdom Metazoa; phylum Chordata; class Actinopteri; order Siluriformes; family Ariidae; genus Sciades; species Sciades herzbergii. Next base: position 7,864,910 of record JAPFFA010000004.1, on the reverse strand, counting down.
GTTCCTAGACGTTCCTGATTTTTATGAAGCGCTGACGTCACTAATTTTCTACAACCTGTTGGGTTTCTGGATCCACGTTGCTCCTGATTACTGGTGTAACACAACAGCACTATCTGTATCTATAGCTGTAATCAGATTAAAATGTGAAGCGGGTGTGGCTTAAACCAGATGTTTTGTTTTGTTTTGTTTTTTTAAACAGAAATGTACTCATAAACCTAGTCATTAATTCTGTTTATCCGTGACACAGTTCAATGAATTTAGTTTCTCAGAGTGTGTAAACAAGCTAGTATCCTAATTTCTAATTTACCACCATGACCCTGACCAGGCCGTTACTAAGGATGAGTGAACGTTGTAAAAGCATCATTCATGTTCATGTTCGTCAACGTCGTCTTTCTTTGTCACTCGCAATTCATATCTGACCCACGAACGTCAAATCAGTCTGCTCAGCCACAATAGTCTGAACCAGATGCTGCCTGGTACAAAAGATACAAAATAATAAACAAACGAATAAACAGTGTGCCGTCTATTCGTATTTATATCTATTTCCAATACCTTCTCTGAGTAATGGATTCGTTTTCAGCTTGCATACTTGTGATTCCAGCATTTGATTATTTTTCTTTGCTTGTAATGAACTTCATTCGTCCCCTTCTTGAGAAATCACGACTCCTCCACTGCCGCCAAGCTCTCGTCTTCTTCCTACCACATTCCCTCCTCCAACGTTCTGCGTCTCTCTGCCTTTCTTTCATCCCCTTCTCCGCATCCATCACCCATTCGTACGCTCGAAGGCATCCTTTCCTGTCTTTGCTCACTCTGTCAGCCGTCTTAACATTTTGAAGTTAAGAATTGCATTCTGAGAGTCTGGGTCTGTGAGCGAGCTCACGATCCCTGTAAACCTGTAACCAGCAGCCGGGTAATGGAAATGGCACAACATCAAGATAAATACACTTTTTTTTTCCAACGGCTAAATGGCAAATATTAGCCTCTTGGAAATGGCTGCTCCTTGTAGGAGACGATCGCTCGGATTCATTTGTTGACAAGACAAGGTGAAGTTGCGTCTTGCCCAAAAAAAAAAAACCCACCAACAACAACAACAACCCTGCACTTGATGATGGGGCATTTAATTGATTTGAAGGCAATTCAAGTTGTGTTTTTAAATCAGTTGCAGAACCGTAGACGAGTGGAAGAGCAAACCGTTGTGTGTTGTGCTGTAAGCAATGAGCTGCCCTTGCAAAAAGTAGAGCATTTGAAGCTGCGACGTAGAGCGTGGGTGGTAAGGGACTATGTTGGATGCCATAATAAAACATGTAAGAGGAGAAGCTTTCCATTTCACACTGCATTGCTAAATTCACAAAGTCTATTTTCGCTCATCGTTATGCGCGTACTTTGGGTCTATTTTTGCACACGAGCTTGACGGCCATGCGAGGATTTGAAGGCTTTTTTTAAATAACAAAACTTGCCGTGATATCTCCTCTGTACACCAGTCCTCTAGCTATTAGGGCAAAGGGGCTTTAATGTCAGAGAGGAAGAGTGATGTAGAGGAAATCCTGGATTTATTAGAAATAGAAGGTGAAGGGTGGAGAAAGCAGGGCACATAAAGCAGCTTAGATTTATGAAGAGAAGAAAGTGAAATATGGTTAATGGACGCACTGAGAGAGGTAAAAACAGAAAGGTTAAGTGCTGGCTGGAGGATGAGATGGATGGATGGATGGATGGATGGATGGATGGATGGATGGATGGATGGATGGATGGCATGAATGAGGTAAACTAGGCTCTCATTCCTAGCACAAGACAAAAAAAAAAAACGTGATGGGTTCAAGTTCGGTAAGCAAATCTCAACGCAATAGAGAGAGAGAGAGATGTAGGTGCCGGAGTAGAGTTGAAGAGGACAACGCGTCCATTCTCCAGCGATTTCATTTGGCAGCTTGGCGTGACTCAGCACTGCTAATAGAGTGCATTTGTCCTGGTCACCGGCAGGTGCAGAGAACACCAAATATTCTGCCTGGACCCCTTTTAGTACACAGCTCAGTCCAGAACAGTCTCTCCCCAGTGCATGCTGGGACGGCAGCTCAAAGAGAGTCTGACTGCCTGGCTCCCTTGTGACTCGGCTAGCTCACTTTTTAACCAGCCCGAGGCTTTGCTATGTGTGTTTTTGAACAGCGTAGACCCACATACCATAGATTGTCTGTCTGTATTTGGTCTTTTTCATGAATACAGATTCGAAAACGGACGAGCAAATCATTGAAAAATGCAATCGAGGCGATGAAAACGCAAGGAACGACGTGCTACGCATTCATTACAGGACGAAATTCCGATTTATAAATAAAGTTCATTAGAGGCTGGATTTTCACCGAGACATTTGGTTGTCCTTGGTAGAAAGGGAGGGAGAAGAGAGGGCTTGGGCTTTTTTTTTTTTTTCCCCCTCCTGCAGCATGGTGTTAATTCAGCTTGCATTCTGGCTACAGGATTTCACTGCTCTTGCATCATCTGCGCACACAGCGCTTCTCTTTTTTTCACTTTCGGATCTGTGGATACGCTCCTCCTCGCCCTTCCCAAATCCTCCCCTCTCTCACTTTCTCTCTCTCTCTCTCTCTCTCTCTCTCTGTCCAGGCTGCTCTTCGACAACAATACCACATGATCAATGCTGAGCGTTTTGTTTACGACGGAGGCAACATGTGTCACTGCGGAGGTCGTGCCTGGCCACGGTACTCCTTCCCACCTGCCTCTTGACACGAAGTACCGAGAGATAAATAAGCAGCACCCCATGATCACATATGTAAATACGTCGAGACGAGCCCATTTTTCAGCCAGACTGTAGGCAAGGTGGCAGCGCAGCTATTGTCCATTATTATTGGAGGGGATTGCCGCAGGGGTTGGCCATCAGGCGGAGAGATAGTTACTCACCCTGAGCGATGACTAGGTGATGGCAGAGATGGGAAGAGCGAAGAGCTGGGAGGGAAAAAGCAGAGAGACAAGAGCTGAGCTGCCTGCCGGTGCTGACCTTCGCATGGCCCTTATTAAATACTGCAGCCCAAGAGTAAAAACTGAACTGGGTCAGGACAAAACCATTCCTTCTTACCTTCAGGGCACTGACCTGGAAGTGCTATTTAAAAAAAAAAAGAAGTAATTCCCATTTTTGTCCCCTTTTTGACTGCATACAGAGGTGTTGGATTAAGCATGTGCAGCACTTAATCCAACACGTCTTGATATCCGTTAAACCCTTTTCAGGAAATTACCGTCGCTCTCGCTGTCAAGAAAAGTGGGTCAGCCCATGTCGAAGTAATACCTTAAAGAGAATTTGAAAAGAGGTCGAGGGAAAATAATTGACCAGGAAGTAACGTCGTATTTATACGAACACCGATTAGGAATTTTCATCTGCTTAAGTCAGAGTTACTTTTCGGTACTTTCAAACGGGGAAGAAAAAAAAAACAACAAAAAAAAAACATGCAAAGCACTGCATTGCAGAAATCCACACTGTAAGAATTCCTGAAATCCCTTCACGGTGAAAGATTTATGTTTCACTTAGCGACCGTGTTGTGTGCTCATTTATTCCAAATCGAAAAAAAAAGAGATAGAGCAAAGCCAGACTAAGCTGGGTCCTGTTATAAAAGTTTTAGCACTCTGTGCTCGGTGAAAAAGATGACACTGAAGATCTCTGTCATTTCTTCTCTTCTGTTCTCTTCTCTTCTTTCTCAGACCACGTACTCGCCGTATCACCATTTTGATTCAATCCTGGCTGTGTTCCGGCAGTGGGACAAACACATTCTGGGAAATAAATAGCTTGCTTTCAGAGCTGTTGCTTGTTAAATATTTAAGTGTCTATGACATGAGGCGTGTGCGATTAGAAGATGAGCTGTCAGTGTGTAAAATACAGAGAACTCAGTGCATCATCTCGATTTGGTCTTGTTTCAACTCCTCACTTTGGACAGCATGGAGTTGTTTGCGTAATTGAGTCGATCTGATATGAAATTCAGAGAATTAAGCAAGACGCTTTGGATCGTGCCCCTGAAGCTGCTGTAGATGTTCAAGATTCGGGAGCGATTTGTTTATTCAGCAATCCAGGCAGCTGTTTAGGAAGGATCATTTTCATGACTGATAATCTAATCATCTAATCTAATCTCATTTCATCTCATCTATAGTGGTCCACGCGTTTATTTATCACTCATTTAACACAATAACTGTATTGTTTTCCATTCAGATCCTGGAGAATATGATTTACCTTTCAATAAATGGTTCTGGTGATGGGTGTTGTGATCCGGCGTTACAGCTTGTCGCGACGGTTTCCATGGCAGATTGAGCCACTTTGCCCGATACAGAATGTCTGTACAGCCAACCAGATGTATTATGAGCAGAAACAATGTTTACTTTTCACAACTGCGGTAATCTGTTTGTGGTGACAACATCAGTGCCAGTCTATTTTGGGCACATCGGACACTTCATGCCCATCACCAGCACGGAACGTAACACCAGCAGCGACTTAAATAAAATGGAACCATAAATGGATAATAATTCACTTCATCTTTGCATAAAGTTATGTTTCCAAGGTTGCCATGTTGTTCTTCATGAAATGCCTTTTTTTCGCTAAACCATCGCCTTTAAAGACAAGCACTTGCCTTGAAGCCCAAATACAAACGTGAACAAATCTTGTTTCATGGAACAATATGGCTTCCCCCGTCATGATTCAACAGCTTGTAAAATAGCAGTTGATCCAGCGCATCATAACTCGATGTAGCGATTGAGGTCATGACGTCATCATGTGTACGCAGGATGTAGGCTGTTCTATCACGCTTTTTTAATTCGCTAAAAAAAAAAAAAAACAATGGTTAAGTCGATAAAGAAAATGTGCCCATGGTTTGAAGGATAAGCTTACGAAGTATTCATGTGCTATGTTTTCAGGTCACTTTAAGTATACTTTAAGTTTATACTTGGTCCATGAGTTAAGCAATATCTATAATTAAGATGACTACTCCTCCAATGTCCTCTGTCTGTTCTTGGACTTTAAAGAGATGATATGATGCGATGAGTTTCATTTTGGATAAGTATTGAACATATTCACGAGTGGGTGACGCGAACAAGTGAAAATATTTTTCAACACCAGAAGATACACTTCATATCTTTGCGCCACCGCGTAATGTTCTTTATATTATATGGACACATCTACAAAAAAAAAAAATGCGCAAGTTAATCAAAACAATTTTAATTTTGAACCAGTTCGCCATTTTGACAACACGCGTCTATCTAGTCAGCAGGAAAACACGTCATCGGAGTGAAATATCGGAAAATATTATACAATGATGTATACAGGACACTTTTTCGATGGAATAAAAACGTGTTCTATTCCCTTCTAGCAGGTTTCGTTCATTTGGTTCGATAGCATGCAACATTGTTAGCATATCGCTTATCCTACGTGTATTACGTCACTCTACGCAACGGAGAATGAGCGTTGAATATGGTTTACGATATTGCATGGTTGTCAAGACAACATGACGTCACACGTCGGAGACGTAAAACTTCCGCACTAGCGAGTGACTGGGACAATTTGTAAACAGACATGGCCGCCAGGTTTGCTTCATTAAATACGGAAGATTTTGAGAGAATTTTGAAAGAGAAAGATTCCATTCAGCTACTCGTCTTTGACTCGTTCAATATCATGCTCGCTGAATGGTCACTCAGATCCGGGATGTATTTCATATGAAAAATGCCAGTTTTTCAACACGAGAAGATAAACTTCATATCTTCAAGCCAGCATATGATTTGCTTTTTATTAAATAGACACATTCACAAACAAAAAGTACCCAAATTTATCAAAACAATTCATCGATTTCTTCATGAGTGTGGAGATTTACGTCATGGTTTTGGTTCTCCATGCCCTCGTATGAAAAATACAAGCAGCGTGTTTCCCAGTAAAACACAAGTGTCGATGAAAAAATGTCAACAATTACATCGAATCATTAGAGAGTGGCACTGGACTTAATGCTGCTTCTTAATCGAAGCAAACTCCTACACACAACATTATGCATAGCACCGAATACTGATGTTCATAAACTTGATTAACTCCTCACTATATCTGCGTAACTCCACTCTGAATACGGCCCTAAGAAAACGCCTGTAAATGTCAGCATCTTGACCATTTGCTTTTGTCTCATCTCATCTCATTATCTCTAGCCGCTTTATCCTTCTACAGGGTCGCAGGCAAGCTGGAGCCTATCCCAGC